>JAQQPU010010378.1:4400-30290 GCA_029168905.1 Artemia sp. Kazakhstan ARC1039 | reverse complement strand
AAGCATTACTCGCTTTAAGATCTATTTATTCATTTATATTATTACTTGTTGTATGTTTTTTGCTATGATTGTTTATTTAATTTCTGTTCATTTTGGGTTTCATTTATTCTTTAATAGTAATTTCTGGTTGTTTTGAGTTTGAATTTTAATAGATATTTATATCTCCTGAGCTTAACTTTAAAATGGTCTTTACTTTCCTTTGAAAAACTAATTTTTCAGAAAGTTTTTTTTAATTAATCTCTTAAAAAGACACCAGATTCAGTATATTTTTACCAGTTTCTCTTTTATAATATTGATAAATCCAAAATTGCTGAGACTTCCAGGAATGAACATCATTATATATTAAACAATCAGACTGCTTCCATTAATTCTTTTCTCTTTTATTGGCTATTATGTTGCCTTTGTTCATTTTTGTTGTTATTGTTTTTGGCAAATAAAAACCACACTATTCAAAATAAACCTTATTTTCAGTTAAATTCAACTGACTTCGAGGTTTTGAGAGGAGGAGGGAGGGGACTGGTATCTCTACTTTTATTTTGTAAACTTTGATTAGTCTTGATGTGTGATTTTGTTGTTTTTGATGGCATGACAAATGAAAAAAGACAGCTCAAAATAAAAATTGTTTTGAGTATGGTGTAAATGACATTCTTGCTTTTAGACGGCCTAGAGAGGGCATCAACTCTACTCCTGTTTGTAGCAATTTAAGTTCGTTTATTTTGACTTGATTATTTATTATAGTTTCTGTTTGTTTTGGGACTCATTTATTCATTGATAGTGATTTTTGGCCAAAGTTTGATGAATATGTAACTTTATTTCTGCTTGTTTTTGGTTTAACTTTGTTCTTTACCTTTCTTAGGAATTTTTCTTTTTGAAAAAGTTTCTTCTAATAAATTTATGTTTCTAATCGATATTGTTGTTTTGGCTGATAAAAGGGATATTTGTAATTCGTATGGTTTTTCTACTTAAGTATCACAATATTGGCCTGGATTTATATTTTGGACCAAATTTGTAACAACATCTCAGTAATTATCCCAACATACAAAAATGCCTTAATCCTATTTATTTTATTTTGACAACAAAAATCAACAATATCCATTGCCTGTTTTGAGTTCCCAAATATCATTAATTCAGTTTTGGAAAAATTTGGGCCCAAATTGTTACAATCTAACTGTGTAATAAGGGAATTCACCAAGTTTTGCAGTCACCAAATTTTCAAAAAGCATGGAGAGATATGCAGCTGTTACTGTCACTAAAGTCCTAATCTGCAAAAATGACTGCTAAGCTATAATCAGGAGGTAAGGGTCTTGGTAATTAATTACTTTAAAATATTATATAGACCCTATTATTGACCCCTGTGGCGTGCTAATACCATCAAGAGAACTAGGACTTGACAGGTCACCATTTACATCCATAAACATTTTTCACCCATGAAAGTAAGATTACACTAATTCTTGCCCATTACCTCTAATTCCTCCATTATTATTTATTTACGTATTGATTTTTATAGTAGTGATTATTTATGTAGTGATTTATCCTATCAAAGGCATTTTTTCTCATACAATAGGGCAGATATTGTATTTTTATTATTTAGGGTCATTAATGACCAGTAAAAGTAGATCTATGGATTGTTTGGTTGAATGACCAGACATGAGTCCTAGTTCGATCTTAGAAAAGTTTGTTTTTCCATTGTTTCAAGAGTAATTTTTCTAATACAAAAGACAAATGGGAAAGAATAGCTAATGTCCATTAATTGCTTGGATCTGTCTTAGCTGCTTTTTTTAAACTTGGGCAAAAAATCAAACTTCAGGAAAGATCGCAAGTGCTATGGATGGATTGAAAATGTGAAGCAGTTAGCAGAAATTACACACAAGATTTCTTAAATTAATTTTAGAAAACCCATCTAGACTTTTAACTTTTGCTCTACAACACTGAAGTTCATTAGGAGTAAAATGGAGAATAAACATTTTAGGTTTTTCAGACAATGTAAAATATTTATTGTGAGTGTGGTAGACATCCACATCCACTAATTTCCACCTTTGCAAACACCCCATCCCCTCTAATGGGGCTAGAAATAGGCTTAGGTTTTATACAAAACTATGCATGTGTTATTCACATTAACAACAATTTTATGAACCAAGTTTTGAAGACAAAAAATAATGCAAACCAACATATTTAGCAAAGTTGTAACTAAGCTATGGATATATATGGTCTTAAAAAGGGGACTGGGGTGCATTTTAAAGGATAGGAAATAATATATTTGGAATCTGTATTTCAAGGCACATTGAACAATGAGGTAACTAGCACACTAACTAAAGAAAAAACTCTAAATTTATCATCTCTTGTTAGGGTAAGATACCAAACAGTCAGGCAGCTAATTGCAACTTTAAAATTTTAAGTACTGTAAAATTTCTATTATACCACCGAGTAATAGGTTTATTTTGCTATTGAATTTGCATTAATTTATTTTTAATAAGCCTTTGGTTTGCTTGAATATTTAAACCACATACAATGCTGAATATTATGAATGCACCTATAGTGCAACCTAATCTTGGATACATATTTATAAAGTTTGACCATAATGTTAGAAAACGCTGATAAATGTTGGACAGAAGATTTTCAAGTTAAGACAAATTATCTAAATCACAGACAGGCTTGATTTTTGGGCAAATTTAATCTAAGATAGGCCTAAACGTCGCAAAGCAGAATGATAGCAATTAAATAGGCTAGACTTTAAGAATTAAATTTTGCCTAAATTAAAATGTTGAAATTTTTCTGACATTTTAGTTAGACAATCCTATCTACTCCTATGTACATGATGTCAAATATTAGGAGTCTATTATCCATGGACCTACATAGCTTCTTCTCAAGGGGGGGGGGGCAGCCAATTCTGTGATGAAGGGCGGTGGGCTGAAGTTATATTGGCAGTTCACAAAACCTTATATTGCCAGCAAGTTCTATCATACCTATGAATTCTTTATTAATAAGTAATTACCAAAAATCATAAATCATCTATAAGCTTCAGCATTAATCAATCTTCTTGGATTAGAGCTAAATCTTTCCAAGAAATTATGGATGATTGTTTCTTGTTTGACTTTTATTCTGTCATTCCAGCTGTTTATTTCCAGCTTTTATAGCCATCTACCTTTATTCAACTGCTTTTTCAACCATCTAATGTTTCAGCCATATCTAGCGTAAATTTGAAGTTCTAGGGGGGCAGCTGCCCCCCTCCGCCTTCCATATGCCTCTATTATTATCCATGTTTAGGAGAAATATGTTTGAATAAAAATTCTTCTTTGAGGCTATGAACTCTCTGAGTATGGGTGGTCTTACTCTATGCTACCGTCATTTACTTAAATTAGTATCAATGTCTTGAATTTTTAAATTAGCCCCATGCCCTAGTCTTGAATTAGGATATAATCCCAGATGAGCAGGTCATTGCTATCTTGGAAGGTAGTTAAGTTAGGGGAACTAAACTTTCAGGAATGTTTCAAGTGCCTTAAGTATGCCCTGGAAAGATCTTTTAAAGTATCTGCCTCTACCGTTTTTCCCTCTTTATGTTGCATTGGCTTTTGATGAACTTGCATAATTTAAAATATTTCATTGTGTGTATTGTTTCATAATATTTTGAAAATGTCATTAATATTTCAAATGTTTTATTATCTTACACAACTTAAAATTTCAAAAACAAATTAAAGTTCACCAAAGGCCCAAGGAAAATGCTTTGAGAAGAAGTGTAATTTCCCATGGGACAGGGAGGCAATTGCCTCCTAGGTCCCAGTCTAACCTCCAGCCCCCCCTTTCCCCACCCAATTGAAAATTGGCTTCTTCATAACTCTTATCAAAACTAAGATAAGCCTGTATAATTCAACCATCCACAGAAATGGGTCAGTTTTCTTTAGTAGAGTTTTGCGTTTAAGGTGCTACATGACTCATTTTTTTTAGTGTCATTTTGACCTAATTTGGGGAAATTGAATCCAGCTTTACCACATCCCCAGGTTTTCAACAAAATCATGCCACTAGTTTTGAGCCTCATAACATTGCTAAATCAAAATTTATAGGGTAAGGTTTAATAGAAGTTGTAAAACAATGTCTTAAATTTGAAAAAATTAATGTGACTTAAAATCCAACTTAAATAATTAGAGTTGTTTTTTCTGAATCCACGACAAGAATGAAAGAAAAGCTGACTCAAACCAAAATAATAAAAATCATACCCTTGTTTTTGAGTGGTTATATGAAATAGCCTAAAACTGTCTTCTATGTGATTTTCTATTCTTTAGAAATAGGGAAGAAGTAGATATAGGAGGTTGAAATCACCTTCCCAGGGTATAATGTAGACCTTGAATGTATTTCTGAAAGTGTCATTCTCACTTATGTATTTTCACAGATAGTAAAATCCCTTCATCTAGAATTTAACCTGAATTATACAAGAAAGGACGAATCTTAAAACAATCATGCTAAACTAATTACATGTTAAGTCAGTTGTGGGCAAGGGTGGAATTACAATTTTTATTATCAGTCAATTATACCATAACGTTTTCAATTTTTCAAAATACTCTCCTAAACATCATTTGTTATGATTGGCTATAGTTCTCTTGAATATTCTTATAGCTAAATATTTAATTCATGTCTGTGCTTGAATTGTATGGCCCACAAATGCTTTTATTAGGCATTTTATACCAACCGTATAAAACTATTAGAATTAGGTTTGCTTGAATTTACTGGAGAATTGAGACAAATAGAGATCAAATCAAAGTTTAATCAACATTCAGTTAATATTTTCCAGAATATTAATCATTCTAGAAAACACGTAAATAGAGGGAAAAGAGATGAATCATTAGAAATTGCAAAAATCCTAGGGTTTTACTTTGAGGGGCAAGGTTTAAACTCCTGCTGTGTATACTGCTGTTTGATAACGTCTACAAGAGGGTAGGTTTCTTCTGCCATTCAAAGATCAAAAATATACAAAAAGCCAAATTATTATATAAAATAGTCCTGGAAGCTAAAAAAAATAGTTCTGGTATTCAGTGACACATCAAAGTGGAATTTGTAACGTTTATGCCTGCCTAGATGAATTTTGAAATTCTTTGCATAGGTCATACTTTGGAGGGATAAGAGACTAAATCTTGGCACCAACAAA
This sequence comes from Artemia sp. Kazakhstan ARC1039, assembly GCA_029168905.1. Taxonomy (NCBI): domain Eukaryota; kingdom Metazoa; phylum Arthropoda; class Branchiopoda; order Anostraca; family Artemiidae; genus Artemia; species Artemia sp. Kazakhstan ARC1039. Next base: position 25,153 of record JAQQPU010010378.1, on the reverse strand, counting down.
AATATAAACTGTGTATAATATAGCTTCAATCTATAAATATCAGCAAAGATACAGCAACAGGTACAACCTATTGAGAAGTGAATTCCACCTTGTAATACAGATATAAATATAATTCTGAAAATAATGTAAATAAATGTATAAGAAGCCTAAAAGCCCGTCAAAAGGGTCTAATTAAAAAAAATCTTGAAAATTGCCTTTATCAAAACCGAGATTATAAGTTTTATATATCACATCTCAAAGAAACAATGTTTTGGTAAAGCAGAATTGATTTGTTTGTCTTATTTCACCAATAACAGTGCTACTAGTCAATTGGGTAATCATGGGGTGGTAATTATGGGCTAATTCAGCTGGTCATTAGTCTTTATCCTAATTCACTTTTTACCCGGTATTTGACATTTGATGAAAGTATTTTATGTTTATACATCATAATTAATAACTTGGGGTTTTTGAAGAAGTGCTAATATACAGAAAATTAATGTATCTTTGTTAAAACAAAATTAGTAAGTAGGTTACCTTTGGGTCAGTTTTTTATTTATCCTTTAAGGTCCTGAGCCCTCTTTAGTGGGAAAAAGTGCTATGTTCTATTTGTTAAAACCATTCAACATTAAAAAGAAGGAAAATTTCGTTTTAAAAGAGTTATTCCTGAAGTCTATTTTTCCCATGGGATAAGTTATAAGGTATGGTATGGTTACAAATCTATTATTATATTTTCTAGGATTTGATATGTATTTTCCTCGAGAAGCAGCTCTTCCTTTGCTGGTTGATTATTTTCATAGTTCATCTAGTGACTCAGATGAGGAGTTATTTAGTGCCTGGATTGCAACTAATTCTGCTGCCACTGCACTTCTGGGAAAAGAGGTCCACGTGCGACAGGAAAACTACATTTCTGAGGTTGTACCAGCATATTCAGATGAAGACTTTAGAAAACATTTTAGAATGAACAAAAAAACATTTGAAGATCTCATTGAGAAACTTGCAATACCAAATTTTGCATTTTCAGGGGGACATGAACCAGTACAAGCAAAAGAAATGCTTTATATAACAATATGGTATTTAGCAAATCATGCCTGTTCATTACGGCAAATTTCAGACAAGTTTGGGAGATCCATCCACTGTGTCTGGTCATTCATTTATTGTATCTGTTGTCACATTGAAGAAAAAATTACAATTTATTGCCTGGCCAACAGACACTACAATTCCCAGTGTTGTAAGTTCTTTTGCCTCTCGTGCAGATTTTCCAGGTGTTTTAGGAGCTATTGATGGTTGTCACATACGAATTGTTGCTGCTGAATCACAACAAAAGTCGTATTTAAATAGAAAACCAATTCATTCAATTGTTCTACTTGCTGTTGCCTTGCCAAATAAAGAATTTTCATTTATAAATGTTGGTTATCCTGGTAGTGTCCATGATGCCAGGATATTTCGAAACTGTGGCTTAAACAGTGAACTCTTCCCTGATGGTGAAACCCACTTCCCAGGAGATTCTGCATTCCCATGTTTAGAATGGTTGATTCCTGCCCTAAAAGAATCTCAGGCAAATACTCCCCAGAAGAGAAGGTTTAATAAAAAAAACTGTCAACAACCAGAGTAGTTGTAGAAAATGCTTTTGCAGATCTACTGCAAAGGTGGAGGAGTTTACGCTTCATATATGCTAAAGTTCCTTGGGCTGTCAACATAGTGGTTACAGCATGTTGCCTACGTAATTTTTGTATACAGAATAGTGACAATAATGATTTCCTTTCCGACACTGAAGAACATTGGGGCCCAGAAAATTTTCTGACAAGAAACCTAACAGTGGATACTACAGGGAATGAAAGTGGTAACAGTAAACGTCAACGTTACATAAACCAGCTGGTCTAAAAATCCCAAGCTTTGTATGTATAGAGTACATTTTTGGACTGAATTAATGGACCCATAAGCGGTGATTAAAGTACATTTTAATTAATAACCCTACTTTTCTTTGACAGCGTTTTTGTAAACAAAAATTAAAATTAATTTTACAGTAATTAATTTTAAATATCTTGTGTGTATTTACACGTACTGAAAAGATTGATTGGGGAGGAAAATCATATTAAAAACTAATAACAATAATTTAAATATGTCAGTTTTCAATACAGTACATTTTATCACTTGAAACTACTGCTACAAAGTGATAATTTTGAATTTATAGTTTGAAATCTTGTGCACGCATGTTATTTTGCTGCTATCATATTAAATAGATAAATTTGCCACTTTTCAAGTGGCACTTTCTATGTAATGACTAACAAGAAGAAAAAATAAATCACTGAATATGTTTTTATTAAATAGTGAAGTAACATCAAAAGAAAAAAAAACAATATGACAGGCTCTCCCCTTAAATCAAAATAAAGTAAACTAATAGCTTTTTAATACTTTTTCAAAACTAATACCATTAATATTCAAAATAAAAAATACGAATTCAATTAGTCACTATCTTTGTTATCTTTATCCTTTTTTTGTGGCTTGCATAAAAGTTTTAGTAGCTCCATTTGCTCTTTGTGCCTTTGCTCTTTTTTTCTTCCTTTATTTTCAAATATTCATTGAAGTCTTTCCTTGACTGACAGAGCTCTTCATATACTTTTTCTTGAATGCTTAATTTTTTATTACGTATGGATGGGGACGAGGATCTTTATCACTATCACTGCTGCGTTTTGATCTTGTGCCCTGTCCAGAGATTATTTCATCTATTTTTTCAAAGAATTTTGGTACTTTCACATTTTCCGTCCCAACAGTGGAGTTCATTTTGTCCTTGTGATTTTTATAGTCCTGGAGTAACTGCCACCACTGACTCCATACCTTTTCACCTGCTCCTTTAGTTGGGAGATTGAAGCCACCTTGCACCAGTTCCTCTCCTATGTTTCCATAAACGGTCCCTTTGCTTGTTTTTTTATCCTTTAATTTTTTTTGAATGTCTTCTCTGCTTATAATTTCTATGAGCATTCCTCGCGCTTTTTCATCAATTAGACGAGCCTCAGAACTTCTTTTATTCATCCAAATTTCTTCGGCTTTGCTTCCTCCTTGAATATCATTTGGAGGAATCTCCTGCCCATATGGAAAAAAAGAAGAATGAAACTCGTCTCTTGTTAGACCGAGTATTTCGCAATTAGCATCAGTAAACACCACCAAAACTGATGGACAGCTCTCTAAAAAGAAGAAGGTATAAATAAAGCATGAAGAGACTATAGGATACAGAATCATGTCCACATTAGTTTAGGGACATTTCAGACCATCATCTACCAAATTTTTGACAATTATTAGTTCAATTGTAAAAAATGAAATTAAGAGAGAACATTGACAAAACAGATTAGTAGATTTCTATGGAACATGTATCATAAAACCTCATTTCCAAAAACTAGCAAATTAACTAGATGTTGTAATTTGTCTGAAAACATTTGCTAAAGATTCAGCAGTTTTGTCTGAAAAGAAATCAATTAGGATGTGGAGGGACCAAGTGCTTGACTTTTTTTGCTTTCAGATTTCATCCATCATAGTTGCATCAGTAGCTGCAACAAAGTTAAGATCAAACTACAACCCACAATAACCAAAAGTTAAAAAACGCGTTTAAAAAAAAATGCTTAATGAGAAAAATTACCATCTAGCACTGAATCAGGAATAGTAACTATAGTTTCAAATATTCTTAAAAGCAAAAGTTTAAATTTATGGTAATTTAGAAAAAGAGTCTGAAACCCCTCCAAAATGACGTTGGATAAAAATAAAAAAATTGCACCATTGGAATCAAGATGGTTCATTACCAAATACAGGGTAACTGCAGTCTTCCACCTTGAACAACAAGGAAAATCACTTTATTGCAAGGGTAGTACTGATGTGTTTCCTTTTTTTCTTTTCTAGCATGGTTATGGCGTGACCAGAATACTATAGAAAGAATTTTAATAGCTCATTCAAAGGAAATTACATTTGCTAGTTCCCTTTTTAAGTGACCAAAAGATTGGAAGGCTGCTAACTTCCCTCCTCCAAAGTCATTTAATCATAATTTGGAGATAATTATTTTGTTTAACATAGTCCAAAGGTCCAATAAGTATGGGGGATGTTGTGACCCTCCAAAGTCCCAAAAGTTACCCCTGCAACCTAGAACTGAAAATTACTTCTGCTAATGCCATTTTTAAGTGACCAAAAGATTGGAGGGCAGCTAAATTCCCTCCCCCAAAGTTGTCTAATCATATTTTGGAGGCAACTACTTTGTTTAACATAGTAAAAAGGTCCAATAAGTATGGTTTTAGTGATGATATGACCCTCCAAAGTCCCAAAATTTACCCCTACAACCCAAACCACCTATATGCAATTATTTTGTTTATTGCCACTTGCTTAGATTATACCTATCCAAGGTTGACTGAGTCTATGATTTTGATATGTTGTTTTAATTTTAAGATTCTGCATCCATGACTGGACTGTATTTTCCAAGATTAGACTTGAGCTTTAACCATTTAGAGAAGATTAGACTCCACTTTTATCAACCAGTGTATTTGAAATTTTGATTGCTGTATATGGTTAAAATTCTCTGACATCATAGATATTTTATAATTATTTAGTAGTGAAAGAGTGGATTAGCTGAGCAAATACTGGGTTTCTTACCCTGCCTATGCAAAAAAAAATTATTATTTTTCAAAGAATATACATTGTACAGCAAAGTAACTCTTACTTCTATTCTACAATTATATGAATTACCTATGCTTTATCATCACTATAAGAATATTGCATCTACTAGACTTTGAAAATCTTTTGTTTAGTAGCTATAGCCAGCAAACAATAAAATATATATTTGCTGACAAGTTATTGCTGGAGTTGCAGCTTAGAGATGTCAATCAAAACCATAACCATATTGCAGGTCATAACTGAGGCCAATAATAACATAGCAAATCTATTAAAATTATGGAAACAGAGTGAAAGAAAAGATGAATAATATTTAATTGCTAAATGTTTTTTTTTACCTTACATTTAAACTAAAAAAAAACATGCTACAATCAAAACATTTCATTAAAGGGAGCCGAACATGGCATTCAAATTTCAGATGAATATAAAACATTATGAATTATACCAAGAAGAGAACTATAACACCTTTGTTACCCAGGGGTTGGTTTTTGGGTCTGAGTTTCATAAATTATGAACAAATGTTAATCTTGAACATATGTTAGTTTTGAGCTTGCACTTGACAACTAGCAATAACACCTAACCAATATATTTTTGAAATGGAGTCTATTTCATTAAGTTTTTTTTGAATTAGGACTCTGCATTGATTAGCACATTGATGTATTGGAAATGGCTCATAAAGCTACAATTTTTACACTTAATTTTCGTTTAAGATCACATTGGATTCAGTAGGAAAAACCACACAACCTCTAATTGTTTTGAAATGTGAGATGTTGCTAATCTGATTTTAATGTTTTTTTTAGTTAAACATAAACAATATGATTTAGCTATAGTTCCTTCACCTCATTGTAAATTTAGGGTAGACATTGTAGTACTAATTTAGTGATTGGCCCCTCCAGAATAAAACACTAAAAACACCGTTACATGGAAATGGTTGTCAAATTTTAGCTCCTACCTTAAACAAAGCCTTAAAACCTTAAAACAAAGCCACCCTCCTTGTGTAAAAGACGAGTAGTTATATCTTTAGTTGATCGTGTTATAAGAATTTGTTCAAAAGCTAATATAATCCCAGAATTGAATAATCTAAAGGACATTTTGTTTTGCAATGGACATCCCATCAAGTTACTGGAATTCATCATAGAAAAAAGACAAAAAAAGGCAGACAGGGATTCATTATCTCCACGAACTCCAACGGATATCATCCCTTTAGTGGGTGATAAGAAAGTCTTTACTGTTTTGCCCTATTTTCCCAAATTAGGTGATAAACTGCAAACAATTCTAAAAGAAACATAACTTAAATGTCACCTTCAAAAATTCTAATAAAATTCAGAACTATTTTAACAGCAGCAAAGATAAAACGAGCCCTAGTTTGGGCAGTGGTGCTTGTAGGGTTCCATGTTCTTGTGGCTGTTTCTATGTCGGAAGAACCCACCAGCAATTGGGGGAGAGATTCTTGGAACCCAGGTCCTCAATCCACAATGCTATGGAGCTACGCCAAAGGCCTTAGACTTTTGATTCCACCTTGGCTCAACAGGTGTATGACAAGCCGCACCATTTCGTTTTATTTAATAACACCTCCATTATTGCCCCAGTTAAAGGTCTCATCCAAGTTTTCAGGGAGGCAGTTGAGATAAGAAAGTACATTCATCAAAAGGTAGCTCTCAATAGATACACTAGATAAACCTATTTAACCCACATTTAAAATGAACTAATTAATTCTGATTGTTTTTACTTAAATAAAAAATCACATTTTGCAATCTAACCTAATCTGAGACAGTATTTTACTTGGAAAGCGTTTAGCTTTTAAAAATACTCTGTATAAATTGAAAAATTGGATTCCCATTCAGTACTATATTTTTTTAATTCAGTTACCCTTTCACTGTTACATGGAAAGGATCGTCAAATTTTAGTTGCGCTTTGTTTTAAGGTTTGAAATTTTTTATAGTATCCTTAGATTTTTATTATTAATTTTTGTTTTATTATTGTGCACTGAGGTTGGTCAAGCAGAGGTCTTGACTGAAATATTTGCATTTTAAACCACATTTTTCACTGGCTTGTATAATCCTGGTTTTTCTCTTTTTAAATATTTTTTTTGCTTTATCATGATTAGCCAGTGTGGTCTCAGAAATTATTTAGCACTAAAAATAATAAAACTATTCTAAATATTAACAATATGGTAAAGGTTCAGATTTGAGCGTCTTCAGAACAAGATATAGAACAAACAGACACATATGCAGATTGCAAATTTTATGATTATATTCATGGTTCATTCGAATTTTTGACAATTCTTTCCCAGCTCTCTCCAGGACTTCAGGTGAGGAGCAAAGGGACCCCCCCCCCCCAAGTTCCAAGGTGTCAGGATATAGTGCTAACACCTTAGAATTTTGCTAGTGTTTATTCTTTAATTTAGCCTATGTGTCTGAATTTGTTGGTACATTCTTTGTGTTCTCTCCCAAACTCAACACCCAAGCAGCATTCCTGGCCCTCTCTAATGCTCTTATATAGTCTTAGGCCATATAAAGAGACTAATAATAAAATGCAATGGAATTCTTACTTTACATTATGCAGTAATTGTTAATGAATTTTATTTTTCCATTTTAATCTTTTTTTTATTAGTTTTCATCAATTATTGTGTTACTTATTTCTACGTAGCCAAAGGCTATACAAAACCATCATAGAGGAAATGGGGATAAATTGTCAAAAATGCAAACCTGACCATGAACATGCAAACAAAATGAGCAATATAAAGATTTGTAAGCAAATTTGAAAACATTTCCCTTATTGAAATAGTAATTAGCTCAACATGACACTTAATGCCTTTTTATATTTATTTTCCAATAACTACTTTAAAAATCAATTTTAAGCCCTTTATGGACCCTTAAAGATGATATTCTTTTCCAATTTTTTGCTGTAGAAAAGGATTAAAACAGGATTGATTTTTTTTTTTTAATCTTTTTGAATCACTTTTTATCAATTACTATCACTTTTCATCTTTTCATCAATTTCATTTTTTCGATATAGCATTTTTTTTAATTACAAGGTGTTTTCACCAAGCAGTACATGCACCTTGTAATGTGACCAAGATGAGCCTGGGATTGTACAAAGCCTCCATTCATACTGGAGGTCCCAGGGACTTCTTGCAGTCTTGTTCTAAGCTGGCTTAGATTCTTGTTCTAAGTAGTAAGTCTAGTTAGTCTGTAGTTAGTCTTGTTCTAAGAGCTTCAGTGTAGACATAAGAAGATATGTTGATCATTGTCCTGCACTGGTATCTGGGATCATTGCTTTTCCTGAGGCCAAAATAATTTCAGTGGTTTAAAGAACATGAAAATTGGAACTTGGAATGTTTTGACTTTAAAAAAATGAATATTGTACTGACATTTTGACAGACAAATTCAGAAAATTTGAACTGGACTTATTAGGATTTAAGAAACTCATATCCCAGGGATAGGAAGACTGAAATTAGGTGATATAGCCTTTGTTTACTCAGGCAGGAAGAATGGGGTACACAGACAGGGAGTAGGACTCATGATGAATAAGGGAGCTACTAAGTCTTGTTTAGGCTGGGAAGGTATTAATAATCGAATAGTAATTGCTTATTTTATGACTAAAAAGTGCAGGGTATCAGTTATAGTAGTATATGACCCTGTTGAACTGACTGATGGGGATACTAGTGACTTGGAAGAATTTTACTTACAGTTACAGGAGCAAACAGACAGGGTCCCAGGTAGAAATATGGTGTTTTTACTAAGAGATCTTAATGCCCATGTCAGTAGAAATAGGAATTGATGGTATCCTAGCCTAGGTAAATTTGGTGAAGGAAAAGAAAAGAGTAATGGCTACAGACTTTTCGAATTGTTTAGGTATAACAATCTAGTTATAACCAATACAGTGTTTGGTAATAAAATGGCCCATAATTTGACATGGTATTCATGTGATGGTAAGACAGCAAACCTTATTGATTATGTTACAGTAAACATTTAACAGAGAAGAGAAGGGGTTTTTACAAGAATTATCTGAGTGATAGATCATATAAAAACAAACGGAATGTAAAGAAAGTGGAGAAACCATTAGAATATGAACTAAGGAGGTGTGAAGTGGAGGTCATGGATAAAATTGCCAAGGATCTGGAAGATGCAGCTAAACGGCATAATAGTAAAATATTGTATGGACATGTTAATAAATTGAGAGGGAGTAGTCAATCTGGACTTGTCCCAGTTAAAGATAGGAATGTGGCCACAATTATTGATAAGGAAAGAGTTAAAGAGAGATGGGCAGAACATTTTGAGAATGTGTTAAACCAAGATACAGTTGCAGGAAAAGATATAGAGGAGATTGAAAAAGTTTGTGATACCTTAGATGTGAAGGAAGATTTGTTTTGTGAAGAAGAATTAGCAACAGTAATAAAAGGAATAAAAAATAGTAAGGCTCTAGTTGCTGATAGTGTGGTAAATGAGTTTGTTAAATATGGTGGCTCTGAGGCAAGAAATAAGTTACTGAAGATTATGAATATGATTTTTGAAAAAGGGGAAGTACCTAACAATTTTAGGAAAACCTTAACTAAACCACTGTATAAGAAAGGGGATAAGAGTGAGTGTTGTAAATATTAACGCATTAGTCTGGTATCTGTAGGTAGCAAATTACTTAGTAATATGTTAGTAATATACATTAAAGTGATTCGTGCTATGTATGAGAATAACACTGCTGTGGTTAAGGTAGGAAAAGAGGTTAGCAGCTGGTTTTGTATTAAATCAGTATTTAACCAGGGTTGTGTTCTATCCCCCTTCATATGGATCATTTTGATGGACTTTGGTTTAAGGAGCATAGGAAACGCAATGGGGCGGAAACACTCTTCTGGACATATATTATGCTGATGATTTAAGTCAAATGTGGTCAGATATGGCTCTAAAGTAGAGGTGCTCCAAAAAGAAGATGAAGATTTGTTAGATGTTTTCCAGAGGAATTGTTTACAGATTGTTCTGGGTGACTGACTGTATTTCAAACTGTAGGCTGTACAAAAAATGTGGTTCAATCTCGCTTTCTAGGGCTATAATGCAAGAAAGGTTGAGATGGCTAGGGCACATTCTACAAAAGAAGGATGACAGATTGCCAAAGATTGTCCTGTTTGACCAACCATCTAGAGCTAAATGGAAAGCAGGTTATCCTTGCCTGGGGTGGGAGGATGTCATAAAGAGAGATTTAAAGGAAATGGGAACTTCCTGGGAGGATGTAATGAGGGAGACTTTGAACAGTTTGGGATGGAGGAGGAACATACTTAGCTGTGCCTCATGCAGCTTGATGCTGTGGTTAGTTGTTAGTGGTAGTAGTAGTTAGCCTAAGAGATATTAATAAATTTGAAATTGGCTATATAATTTAGCTAGGCCTATAGGCTAATAATTAGGATATAGGCTATAGCCTGTATTTAGTTCACCCATAGATGTGAACAATAATTAAATAAAAACATTCGATGTATAAGAAATAAATATAAAAACCTTCATAGCAAAGTATCTCTTTTTTCTCTTCTACAACTGTATGAACAATATAGCGGTTTGGCATGATTTTTCTTTTTTAGAATTCCCGCTGTATCTGACCAACAAGATTCACAAACAAAAGCCTCGTTTTCAGGGACCGGGTTCAAACACGGGCTGCTATCGAGTTCTACATCAAGCGTTTTTAGGGTTGCGGGTTCAACAGGAATCCGCTTCTAAGCGTTTTCAGCTGCCGGGTTCTCCCCCTGTTTGAACCCGGGTTCCTTGAATCTGGATCCCGTAGAAATACCAGGTTCAAACCCGAGTTCTGCGTTTATTAGCGGTAAATTCAAAAATGGCTAGCCACCTTGAATTTACAGCCCATGAAGTTTCCTCATTGGGATCCCATACACTTGATTTTGAATTGAAAATCAAGTATTTTGCAGTAGGCATGAATACATAGCTAATTGTAGAAAAAACTAAGACAGATAGTCCGAGTAATTGAGAGGGTAATTCTATTCCTCAGCATCAAGCGTTTTCATCTGTGAAGTTTCAACTCCGTGTTTTCCTTGAGAACCCGCTTTGTGAAAACGCTTGATGCACTAGACGAGAACAACCCGTGTTCGAACCCGCTGAGCCTGAAAACGAGGCTAAACATTTCAATTGTGGGTCGTTTTGATCAACAATGTTGATCAACAAGACCTTTGTTGGTCGCTACAACACGACTGTTCGGTCGCTAGAACACGACTCGCCAGAAGGGCTTGTTGATGAACAATGTCGCCAGAAAACACCTTAATTGATGGTGATTGATCTCCGAAAAACGTCACTAAGCCCCGCCTCTTGTCACCATTAATTATAATCACTCGACGTGGAATACACCCTTTGTCATAGGCTATTTATGCAATATTTTTAAATAATAAACTTATATTTCAACAAAAATTGACCTTATTTCTTACAAACTTGTTTGCTTCTATATTAATAAATCAGCCTGTTGAAGCTACTGTTCTGTAGTTAAAGATTTAAAATAGGAACTAGGCTATAATACACTTTAACCTACTAGGTGCATCCTGAAGTTTTTGTTGAACTATAGTCTGAAACAACTTTAAAAATAAAACTAAACTAAAAAGTTATCTCATGAGACACTTTTTTCTATAATTTACCAGAACTGCATTATAAAATATCCATGCAACCATTTTCTCTCTTCCTCATCCTGTATCACTCCCTTTGGGTCTAAGAGCGTTATACCTATCTCTCAGATACCCCAGTCTTGCTTTTATATCAGTATGAGTTCTTTGAGGATAGTTACTATCAATAGCAAAGAGCTGTTGAGCAATTCTGGTATAAATAGGAATTCTGGCCTTCATACTTTCTAGGTCAGAAAAATTGTCTGCCCAGAGATTTATGAGATCAATGTTTTCTTTCTCATTTTTCCATTTTGGACAGTGCTACAGAATCTCCCTGTCTTTCTTTGTTAAGCCCATGTTAAACCAAAAAATTGTCTTATGCACTGCTTCTTCCCAATAATTTATGACTTTTTTGGGCATCTTCAGTCTTCACTAGGGCTTTTTAAGGCACAATAGGCGCATAAGGCACATGAGAAGTGGCTTTTTCAGGAAAATTTCAATTCGGCAATCAAAAGCTGTCTTCACTGAAATGACGTAAAAGACATAAAAAAAAGCCATAATGAAGACAGGCCTTTAGTAAACCGATTAATATTACATCAGCGTCATTACTAAATATGACGTGTTTTCGTCCGTTGGTCATACTCAGGTTGTCATTTTTCTTTGCGAATCCATTCCATTATTTTTTGCTTAGCCTCGCCTGGCACTCTGGTCTCAGATGAAATTATACATTGAATATGTTGTCTATTCAGTTGCATATGTGTCACTATTTTTCACAAAAACTCATTTTTTTTCGCAAAAACCGTCCCCGGTTTGTAGCAGAAGCAAGCGAATCGATTGTTTTGAGTTCTTTGCTCGTTCTTATCTACTCACTCTTCTCTGGACTTAAGGAAGCTAAGAGATTTTTGCTGATTCATTTTGGCCCTTGGGACCACGCCATCCAAAGCCATATAAAAAACTTTTGGTTAGACTGTATCGAGGAGTTGATAAATAGCATCCTGTATGTTAATCTTTATTTGATCTTCGGTGCTAGGGGCCCTGTTCTGAGGATATTTGTACGCGTTAATTACACAATTCAAATCTATATAGAAGTTGTCATATGGTGGGTCAATCATATGTTCTAACTCCTCAAACACTAACTCTGTTCAGCTATATTCTCCGAATTTCCCTTGGGATATTATCTAACTTTTTTCATGGGTTTTTCGACTTTCTATAAGACCTGTGTCTCGATTGGACCGGACTACTCTTAGATACCGCATTGAAGTTTTTCGTTTGGGGTATTGCTCCTAACCTCTCTGAAAAACATTGTTTCTCAAAAGAATATGGCTATTTTTATTCGCATTAACGGGCATCATTTCAATAGTGATAATTCATGAAATTCTAATGGAAGACATTGTATTGTGTTTTAAAAGTCATTGTATTTCATAAGAATATGACTATTTTATTCGTATTAGCGATCACTATTTCATTAGTGACAATTCATGAAATTCTAACAGAAGACATTGAATTATACTTGAAAAACATTATATCTCAAAAGAACATGATTCGTGAAATTCTAACTGAAGACATTGTATTGTATTTGAAAAATATTGTATTTCAAAAGAGCATGATTCATGAAATTCTAATTATCTTTGTCGGCACTTAAAGGAGTCGTGAATTCTTTAAATGGTCACGATTCAAATGGTACGAATATTTTCTTGATCAGAAAATTATTTTTGTTAATTGACTAATAGTTATTTTGAAATTTTGGTTGTATATTATTTTTGTTAATTGAATATTAGATATCTTGAAATGTTGGTTGAATATTTTTTTGCTACCTGACTACGCTACAATTTTATTTATTCCTGTTTGTGGTTGGAACCCAGTATCTCTTTATAGTTAATACAACCATCGCATTCACAATGAAAAATGATATTTCCCAGAAATAAAGACAAAACAAAAAAAAATCTAAAAATGCTCATGTTATCGCATTCTCCCTGAATGATCTTTTCTAGAGTAACTAGTGGGTAAATATTGACGAATATTGTTTATCACAGCAACTATTGGTTTTGGTAGATATATTTTGTTGCAATTTTTGTGCTCGATTTTCTTGTAATACTTTATTCTGTGCATTATTTCTGGTTCCCTATTCTTAAGCAGGCATTTAACCTTCCTTCGTTCCATCGCTGATAACAAAACTGTCAAAAACAGTTCCTAGCCTCTATCTACAGAACAGGAGCCCTATAGTTCCAATGTCATTGAACCTTCCGAATTTTTTGCCACTATTGGTTGTGGCATATATTTTTGGCTGCAATTATTTTTCTCGATTTTTTGGTAATGCTTTATTCTGAGTATTATTTCCCGTCTCTTATTCTTAAGCAGACATTTAACCTTTCTTCAGTCCATCACTGATAACAAAATTGTCAAAAACAGTTCCTGGCGTCTATTGACAGAACAGGAGTCGTATATTTTCAATGCCCTTAAATCATTATTTTTGCTGAATTTTTTTCCACTATTGGCTTTGCTATATATTTTGTGCTGAAATTTTTGATTTTTTGTAATACTTTATACTGAGCATTATTTCTGATCTCTTTTTCTTAAAAAGGCCTACCTCCATTCCATCGCTGATGAAAAAATTGTTACGCTGATAACAAGAAGCTTGTGCTTCAAATATTACAACCTATATAAATGAATGCTAGTTACAACAAACCGATAAAATAAAAAAAGTAGACTGTAGTAAAATATATACATAGATTTCGTAGGTTGTAAAAGTATTTTATAGAGATTGCTTTTAAGTAAACAAAACAGTTCATGGATTTTTGTGTGCGTTGGACCATTATTTTTTTAAATATTCTCTTGAACTGTATTATACCATTTTAACTACTTTTATTTAGTTATTTTAACTTAACTAAGTTTCACCTCTATTTACATTATTAGTAATAACCATTATTAGTGTGACAGTAGTATGGGGGCTCCAGGATCTGGAAGACACATAGCTGGGTTTATAGAAGGCCCTGGTTTCTGGAAGGCCCATTGGAAGGTTTCAAGCGCATCACAGTTTCAAGCATGTGCCATGTTTCCGTAACAAGGTTTTACGACAATCTTTAACTATGTAATATGGATGACGCAATCTTGTTTCAGTATTAAAAAAGAGTTCAGCGTGTCAACAGCGAGTATATTGTAATGGATGCTTTTACACTATCAGATATTGAAAGCGTTAGCAATGGCGAAATAGAGCCTAGAGTACATAAAGTAGCAGTGGAAATTACAAGGGGTTGCCGACTAACCCTAGAATGGGACAAGATTTATGCAGGATATGTTATATCATTATGGAAATTCAATTCGGAAGAACAATTATGCTTTGTGGCTAAAGTGAATATAATGCATATACAGAGATTACAAGACGGATTAAACGTATTGTTGAAATATATTGAAGAGAACAATCTGAATCAATCTATAAAAAGAGAGTAAGTTTGTTACTAGCCAGATTCTTAGTCTATAATGGGCAGTTAGTCTCAGGATTAGAAATAACTGGATTTGAAAATCATAAAATTTTATGGAATCTAGTAAAATTGGAAGAGGTTTGGAATTGAAGTCTTTGATTAGAGCCTATTATTTGAGCAAAACTTCGGTTATATTTAGGCAGAAAGCAAAGTTATCTATGGACTGATTTTACATTATAGTCTTTACTATTTTGAGCTAAACAGTTTTAAACTTTATGATATTTTGTGATCAAGAAATACGACTAAGAAAAATTAAGAAAAAGTATTTGAACTTAGTGAATGTAAGATAGTAATAAACAAGAATTCAGTTCTGAATATGATCTCTGCAAAACAAATAGGGGAACTAACTTTCTAGCCTTTGGAATTTCAATTCCACCTACCCTGCCAAGTTTTATAAATTATTATCTATGAAATTCATAATTTACCCATATAATTCTTATTGCTACATAACTGCTTATACTGACCCAGTGGTGCCACTGTAGAAAGATATTTTGCTTGGAAAAAAGAAACAAGTGAGAAATCCCTACTGCTCTACAGTTGGGTAACAGGCTTGTTACCTGTCCATGTAAAAAAGACCCCGTGACAAAAATGTCAATTCAATGTCTTATGTGCCAAAAATGACACTGGAGGATATTTATCCTTATTCCTTTTTAATTACTTTTACGATTTTATTTTATTACTTACAGGTTGGAAATGGAACCCTGTTCATAAACCCTAGCATTCAGTCAAAGCTGTTCAAGTCAATGTTGAAGATGATACTGGCAGTTGGAACAATTTATATTTTGTCCCCTTTTTTCAATTTTATTTTCACATGAAGTAATATATTCTAAATAAATTTGTACAGTAAATGATTCAAATTATGGATTATCAACAAACAACCCTTAGACATTATCTACCAAATGCATTTAATTGGCAAAATCCCAAGTTTTGGAGCATAAAACTGCAGCCTTAAACATGTAAATAAGCAGTAAATAAGCTTCATCAAAATAAGAAAATTACAGCAGAGCAAATTCAAGAAAATTTGGGAGAGGGATAAGGACTTTTTTGGTTTTCTGTTTTGACTTAGATACTAAAAAAGTAAATTTTTCAAAACTAATTCACACCTTTGCCCAAATTATATGAGGAACGGGAAAGAATATTTTAGAAAAAATGGAAGGGTCAGAGTCCAAAATGCCTTTGTCTCCTCCTGTTAAAAAGATTGTCATCTCTTGAACTGGCATATATGATCAGCATTTCTTGAAGACTTTATTTTCATAAACGTAAGGATAATTCAAGAATCATTTTTGTTTGTTAAGGGTGAAAATACTGTAATTTGTTAAAAGAATGGTTCACACTTTCTTTTAATATTGCTCAAGGGTGGGCATTAAGTTTTTAGGGGGCAGTGTCCTTCCTTCTGCCTCCAGGCACTGACTATAGAATGGTCAATATTTCAGCCTAATATTTTTTATAGAAAATTCGTTTTCTCAGTTTTATTATAAATTAGTAACCAATGGTTTAGAGTGTGTATCTGATTTGTTAGAATCTTAAGTATAGTGCACAAACTTACCAGGAAATACCAGATGATTAACATTGTTTTGTATGGCTGATTTACGCTAAAAATACTTAATCTAAACATCCCAATAAATAACTAAGGCTTAAATTGTAGCCAGGACATAAGGACAATGTTTTCGAATAGAGGAAAATAGTGCAGAGAAATAGTTCGTCTATTATTTCAAATATGTTATTTCAAAAGAATAAAAAACTTGTTTTGAAAGTAAAACTGGACATATTAAAGAAAATGCAACAAAAGAATTGCCTATCTCTCTTGGGAAACTGAGTTACCGTCATAGAAAAGAGGAATAAACTCTTCTTAGACTCATTAATTTCCATAAAGATATCAGCAAAAGTTCCTGCAAAATTATCATAATCTTTAAGGAAATAAAAAAGTAAAATGAAAGCTAAGCTCTGGGAAATTCGCATCTCAAACCAAGAACAAAAAAGAATATCTATTTTCGAATAGTTTTACATTTTTTTTTCTTTTTAAATCTTGTAACAGCCTTGTTACATGCTGTTACATATGAACTTACCATTATATTATATCAAGTAAACTTTAAACCTTACACCCAATAAATATCAAACCCTATTTATTTGATTTGAGCCTCAAGAATCCTTGAAAAAGTCTGGAAGTTCAAACAGAGATGTAAGACAAAAACCAAAAATACACATTTATATATGGAGACTTTTCCTAGGATTGGGCCAAATAGCTTATACTCTCTGAGGAAAAATGAGCAAAATAATATGCCTTTCTTCATCTCAGAGCCCTCAGGAAAATTCCTTTTGTACCTGTATGCACATAGGAATTGTCAGTCTATTTATTGTAATGAAAGGACGGAATCGAAATGCCAATGCTTGGCTCATTGAAATGCCATATTTTGGGACAGAAAAGAAGAATGCAACAGCAAAGGTAACTGAATTACTACATTTTTGCATTTCTTTTTTGTTAAAGGAACAAGTAATGAAATTTTAAATAGCATGTACCAAATAATCACCTGACTCCATTATTTGTTGTAAAGAAGCGACAGAATTGAACTCAATATTTGACTCATTGAAATGCTATATTCTGGGACAAAAGGAAGGTTACAACAAAGGTATGTCATTGTTGACTTTTTAGTAAAAGTTTATCACAATGCTTTTGCAATCACCTAAAAAAGTAGAAAATTATAAGCACTATTTGACAAACGTAATTAAGAAGTAGATCTTTATCTTGATTAAAAAAATCAAGTTTTTCCAATTGCAACTAAGGAATAAATTTAAAACTTAAAACAAACAGAAATGATTCTAGAAGTGAAGGGGGCCTCTCCTTCCTCAACTCTTGTTCTTTATGCTAAAATCTGAATGTTTTTTAGTGTTTTTTTATTTTACACTTCCCAATCAAATTCAACAATCTTTGTGTTTGAACAGTCTTTCTTAAAGAATTGTGACAAAAGTCAAACTTTGGCATAAAGAGTAGTGGCGGAGGAAAACGCATTAAATCACATACAGTGTAATTTCTGTTTGATTTAATTTTTTAATGTTAAGCTGTTATGATTTGACAGTAATTAATCAAAAAAGCTTTTTTCACAAAATAAGTTTTTCAAAGAAAAGTAAAGAACTCCATTAAACAAAAAATGAGCAAAAATAAAATCAAATAATCAACCAAACGTGGAACTACCACAAATCAGTATCGATAAATAAATGAAACCCAAAACGAACAATATTACAATAAATATCCGAGTCAAACTCAAAACGAGCAGAAATTAACATAAGTTGGGCTCAAAACCCCTATGCCTTCCCAAGGCCAGAACATAATTTGCACTTTATTGAAAAAATATAAATCTTTTTACTTTTATAACTTTAATACATCAAATAATATTAACATTTTGATTACTTGATATCAGTATATGTATATTAAACTGACAATGCGCATTCATTTGTAATTTTTTCAGCAATGTCCAAATTATGTTCGCAAAAAAATCTGTTTACTTTCTTTGATAGCTTGGATACACTTACGCTATTTGATTTGGTTAAATTTCAAGAGCAGAGGTAGCCCCGAAAGTTTGAACATAATACCCTCAGTCGTTCTTGGGATACTGCTGAGATGTCTTATTGGGAATTAGCATCAACACAGTGCATTTTAATTTAATCTTATGGCAACATTTAATTTTTAAAGATAAAGGCAAATGGGAGGGTGGGCATGGGAGGGGGATTAGTTTCCCTTCAATCACTTTCGACTATTAAAAAGGGCATCAGCCCTTTCTATTTTCAATCGAATGAGCCCTTTTTGAAGTTCTTACGACAGCTCCTTCGATACAAAGTGCCCTGATCTAAACAACAAAAACATAATACATTATACCCACATCGATCTTTACTATAAAAATGTCAAGTCTTCCAATCACATTCGACTATTAAAAAGGGCACTAGGGCTTTCAATTTCCAAGACAATGAGCCCTTTGGAAGTTTTTACGACAAAACTTTCAATAAAAACCTTATATGCACCAGGTTATATATTACAACCCTTTTCCTGAGGGCTGGAGGGAGGTTCACCCTCAAAGACCCAATTTCCAGAAGTTTCTGCAACGTTGAACAAAATGGCTATCTGAAAATTTTGATTGTATATGTTTGGGGGAATGATGGGCGTGAGAGGGGGGTTAGTAACCCTTCAATCACTTTCAAATATTTAAAAGGGCACTAGCCCTCTCAATTTCCAATTGAATAAGCCCATTTTAAAGTTTTTACGACAACTCTATCTATAAAAACCTTATATGCCCCTAGGGCATAACTTGAAACCTTTGCCCTGGGGGGTTTGTCATCCTTAAATACATAATTTCCAGAACTTTCAACTACATTGAACAAAATGGCTATCTCTAAACTTTGATTGAATGTGATTGGGGAAAGGGTGGGCGTGAGAGGGGTTAATTACTCTCCAATCATTTTCGACTATTAAAAAGGGCAATTTCGATTTCCAATCAAATGAACCCCTTTTGAAATTTCTAAATCAACTTTCTATATAAACCTTATATGCTCCCTGGGCATAACTTACAACCCTTGCACTGAAGGGCTCTGATGAGATTATCATCCTAAAAGACCTAATTTCCAGACCTTTCGACTACGTTGAACAAAATGGATATATCAAATTTTGATTGGATGTGTTTGGGGAAATGAGGGGCGTGAGAGGGGGGTTAGTTGCCCTTCAAACACTTTCAACTATTAAAAGGGCACTAGCCCGTTCAATTTCCAATTGAATGAGCCCTTTTTGAAGTTTCTACAACATCGCTTTCTATAAAAAACATTATATGCCCCCAGGGCATAACTTACGATCCTTGCCCTGAGGGATGTGGGGTGGAGGGGTTGTCATCCTTAAAGACATATACTTTCAACCACGTTGAATAAAATGGCTATCTAAAAATTTTGATTGTATGTGTTTGGGGAAAAGGTGGGTGGGAGAGGGGGGTTAGTTGCCCTCAAATCACTTTCGAGACTATTAAATGGGAACTAGTCCTTTGAATTTCCAATCGAATGAGCCCTTTTTCAAGTTTCTATGCCAAAGATTTCAATAAAAACTTATATGCCCCAAGGGCATAACTTATAACCCTTGCCCTGAATACTGTGGGGGGAGAGCCGTGCTCAAAGGTATAATTTCCTGAACTTTAAACTTCGCGGAATAAAAAGGCTATCTCAAAATTTTGATTGGATGTGTTTGGGGAAATGGTGGGCGTGAGAGGGGGATTAGTTGCCCTTCAATCACTTTCGACTATTAAAAGAGCACTAGCCCTTTCAATTTCCAACTGAATGAGCCCTTTTTGAAGTTTCTACAACATCGCTTTCTATAAAAACCTTATATGCCCCTATGGCATAGCTTACGACCATTGCCCTGAGGGGTGAAGGTGTTGTCATCCTTAAAAACCTAATATCCAAAACATTCAACTACGTTGAATAGAATGGCTATCCAAAAATTTTGATTGGATGTGTTTGGGGAAAAGGTGGGCGTGAGAGGGGGTTAGTTGCCCTCAATTCACTTTCGAGACTATTAAAAAGGGTACTAACCCTTTGAATTTCCAATCGAATGAGCCCTTTTTCAAGTTTCTACGACAAAGATTTCAATAAAAACTTATATGCCCCCAGGGAATAACTATAACCCTTGCCCTGAAGACTGCGGGGAGAGTGTTCTAATTAAAGGTATAATTTCTTGAAATTTAAACTGCGTGGAACAAAATGGCTATCTTAAAATTTTGATTGGATATTTTTGGGGAAATGGTGGGCGTGGAAGGGGGTGTTAATTGCCTTCCAATCACTTTCGACTATAAAAAAGGGAACTAGCCATTTCAATTTCAAATCGAATGAGCCATTTTTGAAGTTTCTACGATAGCGCATTCTATAAGAACCTTATATGGCCCAAGGTCATAACTTACAACCCTTGCCCTGAGGGCTGTGGGGGGTTGTTATCCTCAAAGACCTAATTTTCAGAACTTTCATCTACATTGAACAAAATGGCTACCTTTATATTTTGATTGGATGTGTTTGGAGAAAAGGTGAGCGTGAGAGGG
>JAQQPU010010377.1:18195-30293 GCA_029168905.1 Artemia sp. Kazakhstan ARC1039 | reverse complement strand
GACCGAGCTGTCAAGAGGGGTCTTTAATTCGTTCATCATCATCATCTTTTATTGGCAATTAACGTTCAGAAGAAGGTTACAACTATTTAGAAGCAGGCAATTAGTTTAGCGTAAGATTAACTGATAAGGTAAATTTCTACCAAATCATATTATTGACTTACGCATAAAGTGAATATACCACTCGATGCCTTTTTTTATGCTGATTACAAATATAGTAATCATTTCCATCGGAAATGAATTTCAGCCCCCCCCCTATATAGGCCAATTCAGGGTATATATTTCTACAACCTAACCCTGAATTGGCATATATAGGGGGGGCTGAAATTCATTTCCGATAGAAATGATTATTATATTTGTAATCAGCATAAAAAAAGACATCAAATGGTGTATTCACTTTATTCCTAACTCAATAATATGATTTGGTAGAAATTTACCATTGATAATTTTCAATTAGCTTATGGGTATATGCAATTAATTCTTTTGGCCCCCCCCCCTTTCACAGAACACTGACTGCAGCCTAGCCTGTGATAGCCTAAACTTTGGCACTTTTTAGTAAATTTTCCAATTAACTGAATATTAAGATAGTTAAGAAATTGACACTTTTAGCATCAGAATTTATCTAATCCTGAATACAAATATGACATTCATTTGTAATGGCATAGGAATTTTATACCTTTGAAGGTGTGTGTTACATCCTATATGAAGATTCCTTGTGAAAATGAAACACTATAAAACTATCATAGCAGAATATTGGTCCTATTCAACATTTTCTAAATGCAATATTCCCTACTATGACAATTCTGCCCCTCTCCTAGCCTAACCTTAGGCTATAACGTAGGCTCTACAGACCTCCTGAAGAAACACTGTTGAGACAAAATTTCTGTATTATGATGAGCAGAAAATATTTTACTGGTTAGGTTTTCAAAATCATTTATATTTAACATAAAGCCTAAAGGACACCTTATATCTTTTGGATCATGCTTTTCAATAATTTTCTTTGATGTTATGAAACAGTCTAATATATGTATCCACTGCTTCCTCAGCTCCCCCCCCCCCTCCTAGAACTTCAAATATACACTAGATATGTCTGAAAAAGCAGATGGTTAAAAAAAGGTATATGGCTAAAAAATCAGTTGAGAAAAGATAGATGGTTGAAAAAGGTGAAAATAAACAGTTGAAATGACAGAATAAAAGTCAAACAAGAAGCAATTATCCATAGTGTCTTGGAAACATTTAGCTCTAGGCTGGGGCACACATATCTGATTTCTGGAACTGATTTCCAAATCAGCACCAATTTTAAAAGAAATTGGTGTTGATTTGAGCTTGAAAAATTTTCTAGTTTTTGGTGCCAATTTACAAAATCAGCACTGATTTTCATCATCGTCATCACAAAAAAAAGGATACAAATAAATAGTCAGCCAGAGATGTCTGTGGTGAAATACCCTGCTACTGAGCTGAGATCAATCATGTAATTATTAATAAACTCCAGTTGACTATTTGTGTCCATGATTTTTTGTTTTGAAAATCTCATGCAATAAATTTTTTTTTCAACAAATTTTTTTTACTGCTATTGTTTGTTCACTGATGCTGAAATCAGTTCCCAAAATCTGCTATGTGTGCCCAGCCCTTAATCCAAGAAGATTAATACTGAGGCTTATTGATGATTTTTGGTGATTACTTATTAATAAAGATTTCATAGGTATGTTAGAACTTGCTGGCAATCTAAGGTTTTGTGAACGATCAATATAACTTCAGCTTCCCTGCCCTTCATCACAGAATCAGCCCCCCCCCTGGACAAGAAGCTATGTACACCTGTGATTGGTACTACTTTTACTGTCACTACTTTTGTCAAGTAGCTATAAAAATTGGGTGTAACTTTAGGGTCTATTTAAGGGTTTTAAATTGAATTTGCCAGTGATTCAATTAATGTACTTGGAAATAGCATTAAAAAAATGTAAATTAAAAGAGCATCCCTGTATGGGATGAAATGAAGAAATCTGTTTATTCACCCTACAGTATTCTATTCACTTTTTGGGGTTGGCATTATTTCTGAAGTTGAAAGCCTTTAGCATTTTTTATTTATATATAGTTTTGGTGACTTAAGGAATTTTAATTTTCAGTGATTAGTATACTAGCCTAACTAATGAAAAATCTGGCACATTGCACAGGATCTGGCACATTGTCCTTTTCCATAGTTTTCCCCTTATTTTCTTGAAAAAGACTGTTGTTCAGATGTTTACCTTAGACTTGACAAATAAGAAAAAACAAAACTCAAGCATTCATGTTTTTTTGAAATACAAGTCCCACATTGCATCTTTTGGGAAATGAAAATACAAGACTCTGGTAATGGATTATTATAGCCAAATTGATTATTTGAAAAAATGCTCCACCAGATGTTTCTTCAAGATGCAAAAAATTCCAGAATAGGACCAACAGCTCTTTCCCTATTTATTTATCTTAGTAGCTGCAAGAAGTGCTCATGTCAATTATTTCCTGCATTTATTAGTATTACAGCATGACAATTTCTTGTTTCTGTCTATGCCTTAGACCCTTCTATATATGCAGATTCAACTAAGAGCACCTTCTTGAGCCTATCTTCCAACTTGGGTTCCCAGAATGTATTGGGAATACATTTTTTTAAAGCTATCATGAGGACAGTTGCAGTAGACACTGTTTGATGTAAAAATCAGATATTGTCTTAATCATGCCAATCAATCCCCATGGTTGCACTATCTGATTAAGAAAATATTTGATTTTTATGTCAAACAGTATCTATGGGAATTGTCCTTATGAAATGACCTTGAAGGCATTTAGGTAGAGATTGTAGCTTCACTCACTTTAGTCCAATAAGCAATTATAATTAATTATATATTTGGGTGTTTGTGTTAGTACACTCCCTCAAAATTTATTGAGGATTCCCTTTTGTTTTCACAAAGTTGTGCAAATAAAGCAAATCAGGGTGGATTACCATTTAGGATCCAGTAGGTGAGAATTGCCTCTCCTCAATTACTGTTATAAGTTCAAGAAGGCAAATTTAGCTTATCTAGTTGAGAGGGGTATGGATTGTTGGAAAAACTTTTAATGTGCTTATTCTCACCCATCTCTGCACTAATTCTAAGGCTTGGTTATCTGGTTTATTTTCTGGAGTGCCTGCACACATTTCCAGCTCAAGAATAGGATGGGAAAGTCCTTCAAAAAACTTGGTAACTACCTAGGTAGCACAACTGTTCAAGAAATGCTCAAAATTAAGGATCTTACTTCTTTAGCAACTGCAGCCTGAGCATACATATCAAATTTTCAACTTTTGTTAACAAGCACACAAAGTTTGTTTTCAAGTCTACTGCTGTCACTGTATTGTTGAAATCCATTATTTGAAAACCCAAGGAACTTGTGTTAAGGGTTCCTTGTATTTTCATTATTCAATTTGATCAATAATCATAAGCTATATACCTTGCTTTGCTTTTGTAAATTGGGGTAATGTAAGCCATCTGGCAGTCAGAGGGAAGTTGTCTTGCATCAAGCAAACTATGAAAAATCATGGACAAGGGTAGTGATAACTCAAAACAAGTTTCCTTGAGAAGGTAGAAATGAATGCTGTTGGATCTGACAGAATTATTCAGCCTAATCTTCTTTAAATGGTTTTCTGGGTCAATTTTGTCGATAATTATTCATGGCATTATTTTTGGTGTTTTAAAGTTATAGCAAGAAGGTTCATATGAAGCCCTTATTAGATGATGGATTATTGCAGAAAATATCTTGAAGTGTTCTTTTGAAGGTTTTAGTTCATTGGAGACTTAACTCATTGCATATAATGTGTTAAAGGTAATTATTTGGTGAGAATAAAAAAAACTGTTTTTCTACTTTAGCAATTAAGACTGATAAGCACTTGAATGAAGCTTTTACCTTACTCACCCATCCAGTCACCTAATAAAAACAGTAAAACCAGTCACAATGAACCAAAAAGAAGGATCCATTGCTTTTTCTCACCCCCTTGCAGGCAATAATAGGCTACTGAATTAAAATGCTCATTACTGAAAGTTTGGGTTTTTAAATATATATCTACCACATCTAGTGTGGTACAATAGCATACTGATTGTGCTTGTCTTTTGTAGGGTATTATTCCATGGAGCAGAGCATCAAGCCTGTGGTTCTAGTCACTGGCTTTGGTCCATTTCGTGAGCACAAGATCAATGCAAGCTGGGAAGCAGTGAAATGCCTATCAAATCTTAAGAATATAGAAATGGATCTTGGAATAAAATTAATTACAAAAGAAATACCTGTAGAATATAACTATGTTTTGGAATGCATTCCAGAATTGTGGTATGAGATCTGTCCAGACATAACCATTCATGTTGGAGTTTCTTCGTCTGCTCAAAAAGTTAATATTGAAAGATGTGGGGGAAATCATGGGTATAGTTCTGTGGATGTTGCTGGATGTTTACCTGCAAATAATGTGTGTTTAATTGATGGTTGTGAAGTAATCAACACTGGTATTGATATTGATGCAATCGTTTCTGCTGTTAATTGCAATGCCAATTCAGAGGTTTGCTGTGCATCTGGCCATGCAGGAAGATACCTTTGTGATTTCACATATTACAGATCACTATCTATTGATAGGGATAAATGTTTATTTGTTCATGTTCCACCTATGTCAGAGGAATTTTCATCAAGCTATGTTGGATTCCTCTTAAGAGTTATTATTATGGAAATGCTGAAACAAGTTTCAAAATGATCTAGAATCCTGACCTTATAAACTCTTGGTTTAAGATGTTTTCAAAAGTGTCATAATTTGATGTGGCTATTTGAAGTTTTGTCTATTCAGTTCATTCTAGGCTTTTGGAGATGATTGTATGTATGGGGCTGTTTGTCCACACTTTGTTTCTGTATCATTTACCTGTTCTTTGTCTATATTTATATACATCAAAATATAAAACTTGCTGTTTATTTATATGTTGACAATACCAGTGCAGCTTTTATTACAAATTGATGGATTCAACACGGGTACTAGAATCTTAGGTGTAAGGTTGTTAAATCAGAGGGGAGATGATAGAAATATGTAATGTCAAACCTTTGAATCAGAATGGAATGCAAATTTCCTAGATAATTATAGGATTGGGGGCATGGTGGATGCAAGGACATAATTTGTATTATTGTCCTGGACTCTGAAGTTGATAAAAAGGAGGCCATCATTCTGTAAGGTTTTACTTACAGTGACTGTGCTCTCCTGATCTTCAGCCTAGTTTTCCAAGAAAAGCTCAAATTGATGATTGTGTCTTCAATGTTGCTATAAGGATACCTCAGCCATTTTTTTTTTACACTTGCTTAATCCACTACTCGTACCCACTCTCAGGGGCGTCAATCTAAGTTTTTTTTTTTGGGGGGGGGGGGGGGTTAAAATGCGTTTTTTCCAAAATTTAGGGGTCATGACAAGGTTTTTTTTAATTTTCAATTAATCCCCCTGCTTCTGTTCTCCATATTCGGGAGTGACGATGCTCAGTATCTTCAAGGAAATCAATATTGTATCTCCATTGATTATCCTTTCACAGAGGATTAATTCAACTTCTCCCTACCTCTATCATGAAGATACGTTCCTTCCTCACAAAGATGCATGTAAGACTGACGGGAGTGTTTATTTTTGTAGACCTCCTCTCTACTTTCGTCAACACTTGTGATAACTGGCACCCCACATCACAGGAATTTTCAGTTCAGACCAAACTCTACCCAGTTCTTGCTGCATATGATTCCATGTATCAGACAACTGAAACTTGCTACGAAGGGCTAGCCCCCTCGTTAAGAACTTCATATGCCAAAATTATATTCCCCTGATCAAATCCGAAAATCCCGAGTCAGAGCCTGTATTGTGGAATTAAAATACAAGCTCGAGGAGTTGTTGAGCTATATTTCTAATGTTATTTTCAATTCACAGTTCACAAAACAAAATTTTTGATTTCAGTTGAATGCCCTAAATCATGCTAATATTTGTACAGTTCTTTTCCAGTGGACAGTGTTTTGGTTGCGCCAATTCTCACGCTAAGGTATTCTCATCCGTTTTTCTACCTCCTATAAGAAAATCCACGAGTACGTAATTGATTGAAATTGTAAGAATCAACCTGGTCCACTCACCCTTTTTTAGTGCGTTGTAGCCATGCAAAGAATTCCCCTCTGAGGTCTTGAAACAAAACATTGTTGATGATCTGTTTGTTTTGAGACATGTTGCAAAATTTTTAAAAAAGATACGAGATGAAGCTGTTGCTACCAATATGGTGGTCATTCATTCAAAGCCAAATATCTTAACAACTACTTCCCTTAAGACTCTCCCATCATTCACTCACTCAATTTTCCTGAAAAGTCAATAAAAACTATGAAATTGCCGGGTGTTACCATCTCAAGTGATTTAAGATGGGATAACAATATCAATGATATTTTACAATGTGCAAATATCCATGAACGGCTAGACATAATAGAGGCAGTCCAAATAGAAAAGATACCTAAGAATTATCTTTAATGTGGGTTAATTAATGAGTGTTTTCGTCAAGGAAAATTCCCAGACTGTTTTAAAGTTGCCTGTATAACCCCAATTCATAAGGGTGGTATTCAAAATGACCCAGGAAATTATAGACCGATATCTGTTTTACCCATTATTTCCCGTGTTTTAGAGAAGTGTTTTAGTATTAGAATGATGAGTTCTTTGGAGGATCATAAGTTACTGGTAGAGACACAATTTGGGTTCCGTAGAAAAAGGACAACGGAACAGGCGATGATTTATTTGACAACTATTATTAATGATGTATTAGATAAAGGTTTCAAAATAGGTGCTATATTTTTAGATCTGATGAAAGCTTTCGACACTGTGGATCATGAACTTCTACTTAAGAAGTGTGAGGTGTATGGTTTGAGGGGTAAATCATTAAATTTTTTAAAAAGTTTTTTAAGTAATCGTTATCAGTATGTCCAACTAAATGATTCTTCTTCCGAAAAAAAGCGTATTGAAATAGGTGTTCCACAAGGATCAGTTCTCGGTCCTATATTATTCTTGATATTTATTAATGATTTACCAAATTGTCTAAATAATTTTTGCTATAGAATAAATGAACTAACGGTAAACCCGACTAATGAAACAGTTTTACTTTTTGCTGATGACACAACAGCCATTAGCACAGCTAAGACAGCGGAGCTGCTGCAGATTTCCATGAAGGAATCAGTTAATAGAATTGCAGCATGGCTGAGGGTAAATAAATTAAGGATTAACATGGCTAAGTCTAACTTTATTATTTTATCGCGATCACCTAACTTTTACCCATGGATCAAGGAATTAGATATGCCTAATGGCGTTATAAAACGAACTGCGTCTTTTAAATACCTTGGGATTGTAATAGATGAAACTCTATCTTTTAAGGAACATGTTACTTTAACTAGCAAAATTCTGGCAAGTAATCTCGGTATAATGAAGAAACTCCAACATTGTTTTCCTAAGTCTGTCCTTCGCCATCTTTATTTTTCTTTAATACACCCGTATATACTTTATTGTTCAAGTATTTGCCTCTCTACTTTTTCTTCTACCCTAAAACCAATAAGAGTTCTACAAAATCATGCAGTAAGAATTTTAGCCGGTATATCTCCACGTATGTCTGTTCGAGAAATTTACCCAACTTTAAAAATTTTGCCGGCTGCAGGCCTTCATGAATTCTATGTATTGTGGTTTATTTTTGGACTGCAGCAGGATGTTCAGCCTCGTTGTTTTGGTGATTTATTATCCATTAGGTCTACTGTTCATTCTCATGATGCAAGGGGTAGCGCGGACTTCTGTGTACCTAGTGGTATATCTTCCCGTTCATGTTTTTCTGTTCTTTATAGAGGTACGCGGAAATGGAATAGTTTGAATAGTGATATTAAGACTATTGGTGACCCCAATATTTTTAGAAAAACCATTAAGGAATTGCTTTTTTCTGAATATGAGTTTTGACTGATTAATTGATTTATTTATTGTGGGGGTTTTGTTGATATGTTGTTCCCAGAGGATGTATAATATATGATATTATTTTGTATTTATTGTTTAGTGTGTTGGTATTAGTGGTATCGGTGGCCAAGTGTTCTTTGTTTTAAGTATTTTGTTTTCTCTACCTCCCCCACGGACAAGCTTTGCTTTTTAGGGGAGGCAGTAGTAATTTTTTGTTGCTATGTTTTTTGTTCAATAAATCGTTCTTCTTCTTCTTCTTCAATGAGGGAAGAGTCCCCGGTATCTTCCTTCTTTGTAGAACCAATCTGGTTACCCTTCCAGAAAGAAGAACAAAAATAGCCTTTCGTTTCACCAATAGTGCTTTTCCATAACCCCTAGATAATTTTACTTTTCCCGAGGTTGTAAACGTCCTCTGAATCTTTCCTTCGACAGATAAACTTTTAGGGAAAATGTCCTCAGGAAGATCGTTTCAAATCCAAGTGCACCGTCGAAAAAATCTTTTCTTCAAGTGCTCAGTTCTTGGCGTGTCAACCTTAAGATGATTGGACCGAGCTGTTCGCCTTCGTATCTGTCTTGTCGGTTGGACAATGTGGGGGGGGGGGGATACCGAGAAAGCTCTACAGAAAGAACTGAATTCATACACTTGTTTGTTATGGGACTGGATATATTCATGGGTAAAGACTGAACCTGCCCTATTAGTCCTATTCTGGATTTTCCGAAGTTAAGCACAGAGCATTTTCGGAGCACCAGCATACAATGGGCATCCAAATTCCTTAAATTTTTATAGTAATCATTTTATGTATGACATATTTTGTTTTTAGTTTGTTTTTAAGTTTCGATCGTTGCCCTTTAAGTAAGGAGCAATGCGGCTCAATTTTGAATTGAAATTATCAAGTATTTTACAGCAGGTTGCATCAAGACATGGCTAATTGTAGAAAGAGAAAAGCCAAGACAGATAGTCCAAGTAATTGAGATGGCAAATTTTTAAATGGCTGCAGCACGTGTAAATGGCGGGAGTAAGTATGACTTATTGGAAACATACTTGTTTGTTAGTTTTTGGAAAGGCACGCCTGCCAAGACCGTCAAGGGCTCCAAGTTATGAATTTTGTCCATTGCTTACATATAGTATTGGCTATTGGGAAGTATAAAGATATTTTCGAGGGGGGGGGGGGAATTTTCGGCGGGAGTTCTTGCGTAGGAGGATTTTTTCATAGAGGAGTTTTCGTGCGGGAAGGGAATTTTCCATAGAGGGAAAGCTGGATTTCCCGGAATTAGTTAAAAAACTCATAAATTAAATTAAAAAAAAAAACAGTTTTTCCAACTGAAAGTAAGGAGCACATTAAAACTTAAAAAACGGAAATTTTAATTTCTGTTTGTTTTCCTTAAAAACGAGCAGTTTTAAGGTTCGATCGTTGCTCTTTAAGTAAGGAGCAATGCGGCTCAATAGTATACGAAACTGTAAGAAACAGTCTTGATAATAAAACACACTTAAAAAGAATCGAATTTCGATGCTTATTCAAAATATATAAAATTCATGAATGTTACCCATCAAAAGTTACAAGTCTGAGAAAAGTTGCCTAATTATTGAAAAAGAGGGGAAACACCCCTAAAAAACTCAAGCGATCTAAATGAAAATGACACCATGAAATTCAGCATATCAGAGAACCCTACTGTAGAGGTTTCAAGCGGCTATATACAAAAATGTGGAATTTTTGCCAGAAGCAAGATCATGGATGGCGTGTTTATTTGTTTTTTTTCCAGGGGTGATTGTTTCTAACCAGTGACCCTAAAAGATCGAGAGAGGGCTCATTCGATCGGAAATCAAAAGTTATAGTGCTCTTTTTAAGTGACCAAAAATATTGGAGGACAGCTAGCCCCTCTCCCACCCACCTTTTTTTTACCCAAACCTGTTCGATCAAAATTTTGAGATACCCGTTTTCTTCAGCATGGCCAAAAAATCTAATAAATGTCTTTGAGGATGACGTGACTCCCCTCAGCCCGTGGGGGAAGGGCTGCAAGTTATGAACTTTGCCCATTGCTTACATATAGTATTGGCTATTGGGAATTATAAAGATATTTTTGAGCGGGGGGAGAGGATTTCCGGCGGGGTGCTTGCGTAGGAGGATTTTTCCATAGAGGAGTTTTCGTGGGGGAAAGGAATTTTCCATAGAGGGAGAGCTGGATTCCCCAGAATTAGTTAAAAAACTATCATAAATTAAATAAATAAAAAAAAACAACAGTTTTTCCAACTGAAAGTAAGGAGCACAATAAAACTTAAAACAAACACAAATTATTAGGTATATGAAGGGGGTTGCGTCCTCCTCAGTACTTCGTTCTTTATACTAAAGTGTTTTTTGAATTTTTAAAAAAGCTTATTATTTCGATTAAGCGGTCATTGTGTGTCAGGAGTCATTCTGAAATGATTGGAAAAAGTCAAACTTCAGCGTAAAGAGCGAGGTATTGAGGAGGGGCAACCCCCCCCCCCCTCATATACTAATAATTTCTGTTCGTTTTAATTTCTAATGTTGCTCCTTACTTTCAGTTGAAAAAACTTGATTTTTTATTTAATCTTATTCATATAGACCTATTACTGGTTAAGTTTATAATTCAGCAAAGGTAATTAAAAAATTGCTTTGACTTAACTTGGTGCTGGGTCTGCATCAAGGTTTCTCAGGATGACATCTCTTCAGAATCTGTCAATGCCTGCTCGGCCATTGTGTGCAGGGCTCATCTCACCTGGGTTGAAATCTCGTATCTAGGTTTACCGAAGTATTATGGTCATATATTTGTTTTGGTAAACAAAACACTTAATATGTATTTTGTTTTCAGTAAAGTGCAAATTATGTTTTGGTCTTGAGAACGTTTGGAGGTCGTCAGCCCTACGCATGCTAATTGTTGCTATTTTGAGTTTGAATAGGTTATTTATTGTAATCTCTGTTCGTTTTGGGTTCAATTCATATATTTATGGTGATTTGTGGTAGTTTTACGCTTAGAATATGAAACACTACATTAACCTAATATTAGTAGGCTATTAAATACTTGGAAAAATGGTCACTGAAAAAAAAAACCTTTACACTTGGGAAAAAACCACTTAAATGAAACATTACATTTACTTTATACTGGGATTCTTTTTTTTCTTTTTTTTAGTTAACAGAATTTCCAGTATTCCAGATACCTCGCTATTCTTCTGTATTCTTTTAGTGGCTATATACCTAGAAAGAATTGTTTTCTGACTTCAAACTGTCCAAATACTTTACCCCCGGTAAATATCCCCCCCCCCCGTGGAAAATAAGGATTTCCAAATTTGAGAATTTTATTTGAGTTTTATTTTTTTTATTTCCGTAGGGGAAAGGAATTTTGGTACTTGTTTATTATGCGCCACTCACTCAAGTTTACGCTGTGTCAAACAGTTCGTGGTAACGAACTGTAAGTAAGGAGCGACCCGGCTCAATGGTAACCGAAACTCTAGAAAACGGTATTTTGATACAAATAGATACATCAAAAGAATCAGATTTTAATGCTGATTTCAAATATATAAGTTTCATCAAGTTTAATTCTACCCATCAAAAGTTAGGCGCCTGAGAAAATTTGGCTGATTTTCGAAAAAAGGAGGAAAGACCCCCTAAAAGTTATAGAACCTTAATGAAAATGACACCATCATATTCAGCGTATCAGAGAACCCTACTGTAGAGGTTTCAAGCTCCCATCTACAAAAATGTGGAATTTTGCATGTTTTGCCAGAAGAAAGATCACGGGTGCGTGTTTATTTATTTTATTTTTTTTCCAGGGGTGATCGTATCGACCCAGTTGTCCTAGAATATCGTGGGAGGGCTCATTGGAATGGAAATTAAAAGTTCTAGTGCCCTTTTTAAGTGACTAAAAAAATGGAGGGCAACTAGGCCCCCTCCCACGCTCATTTTTTTCCCATAGTCACCTGATCAAAATTTTGAGATAGCCATTTTGTTCAGCATGTTCGAAAATATAATAAGTATGTCTTTTAGGATGACTTAATCCCCCGAAATTCCCGGGGGGAGGGCTGAAAGTTATGAACTTTACCCAATGTTAACATATAGTATTGGTTATTTGGAAGTATACAGACGTTTTCAGGGAAGATTTTTCCTGGTAGTGGGGGGGGTGGGTC
>JAQQPU010010377.1:7001-18095 GCA_029168905.1 Artemia sp. Kazakhstan ARC1039 | reverse complement strand
GGGGGGGTGGGTCGGGGGTTATGTGGGAGGATCTTTCCATGAAGGAAGTTTTCATGGGAGAAGGGACATTGCTATGAAGGGGACGCCGGACTTCCCAGCATTATTTAAAAAAAGATCAGAAATTTAATATAAAGAAACAAGTATTTCAACTGCAATAGCAGCAACATCGAAACTTCAAACGAACAGAAAATATTACATATATGATTGGGTTCACCCCGTAGTCAATACCTCGCTCTTTAAGCCAAAGATTTTTTAGTACTTTCATAAGAGCTATTTATTCTAATTAACGGCCTTTGTGATTAAGCGGTCATTTTTAAAGAATTGGAACAAAATTCGAACTTTCGCTTAAAGAGCAAGGTATTGACTAGGGGGCGAACCCCCTAATAAACAAATTAAAAATATATGAATATAGAAGTTCGTTACGTAAGTTAATTCGTAAGTTACGTATATTTATTACTAATAAAAACGTTCGTAAATAAAATTAAACAAGTTTCGAGAAAGCCATTTAACTAAATAAAAGTAAATTAATATGAAAATTTTGTTTTAATTATTCATGTACGGTGAGCCAAGATCAAAACCTGCATTTATTCAAAAACGTTCAAAAATTAAATAAAAAAAACAAGTTTTTTAAACTGAAAGTAAGGAGCGACATTAAAACTTAAAACGAACAGAAATTATTCCGTATATGAAAGGGACTGTCCCCTCCTCAACGCCTCGCTCTTTACGCTNAGTTTAAAAAACTTGTTTTTTTTTATTTAATAAAATTCGAGAACAAGCCGGGTTTTCGTTAGTTTCTTCGTTACTTTAGAAATAAATTTGGGCTATAGATTTGCACATTAGGAGGGGGGCGTAAAGTATAGCGGGTCTGTATGCAAAATGTGTTTGGCACAATTATTCTGCATATTAGATAGATAGATAAATAAGTGTATTTTAAAGCCAAATATACGGCCATAAACACAGTAAAATAACATAAATGAAAGGCATAAATAACAAACTTTTGATCAGCGATCATCATAAAACACTTAAATGAAACATTACATTTACTTTATACTGGGATTTTTTTTTTTTTTTTTTTTTTAGTTAACAAAATTTTCAAATACCTCGCTATTCTTCTGTAATTTTTTAGTGGTCATATACCTAGAAAGAATTGTTTTCTGACTTCAAAGTATCCAAATACTTTATCCCCCCCCCCCTATGTGCAAATATTTAGCCCAAATTATATATTTCCCATATATTCTGTCACTTTTCTTTGTCTTGTCTCGCGCCAAGCTGAAAAAAAAACTAACGAAGAAATCGGTTTTGTTCTTGAGTTTTAAACAGCGTAAACTTGAGTGAGTTGCCCATTATACACAAATAACAAAACTCCTTCCCCATACGGAAATTAAAAAAATAAAATTCAAATAAAATTCTCAAATTTGGAAAACCTTCTTTTTCACGGGGGAGGGGGGTATTTACCGGGGGGTAAAGTATTTGGACAGTTTGAAGTCAGAAAACAATTTTTTCTAGATATATAGCCACTAAAAAAATACAGAAGAATAGCGAGGTATCTGGAATACTGGAAATTCTGTTAACTACAAAAAAAAGAAAAAAAAGAATCCCAGTATAAAGTGAATGTAATGTTTCATTTAAGTGGTTTTTTCCAAGTGTTAAGTGTTTTTTGTTTCAGTGACCGTTTTTCCAAGTATTAAATAGCCTACTACTATTAGGTTAATGTAGTGTTTCATTTTCCAAGCGTAAAACTACCACAAATCACCATAAATATATGAATTGAACCCAAAACGAACAGAGATTACAATACATAACCTATTCAAACTCAAAATAGCAACAATTAGCATGCGTAGGGCTGACGACCCCCAAATCTCCTTAAGACCAAAACATAATTTGCACTTTACTGAAAACAAAATACATATTAAGTGTTTAAAAAAAGAAAAAAAAGAAGAAAACTTTCTAAATATCTTACGGAAAAATAAGATACGAGAAAACAGACCGAACCAATCGAGAGAACCGGTTTTGTTTGAGGGGTAAGATTTAAACCCGACTTTTCTAAAAAGCTGGATAATGGCTTTTCAACTAGCCTGACATCTATTTTTCTCTCTTTTTGTCTAGTAGTATTCCTTGTTATTTATGATGCATTTATCTTCCAAGTGAGTTGAAATCATATTTCACCAGTACCCCGTACAAACTGAGTAGTTAGAGGCTAGTTTCGAATTCTTTCTTCTCCGTTATTTATACTAACTTTCAACAAACTAATCCCATATGCAATAACTTTATTTAATTTTAACAGGCAGCATTAAAAACGTAAAAAACAATTACAACAAAACAAAAATATATATATACAAATATATATACATGTACAAATTAAGTGGTAACGTTCATATACAAGTTTCTACAAAGGATTTCACCAGGTAAAAAATACCAACGTTCCAAATTCGCCATCAAAATCAGCGATAAGAGATCGGAAAAAAAATGTGAACATGCGTCATACCATGAAAACATAAGTAGATGTATACCTTACCAACTACAGCTAAGTGCTTACAGAACGCGGATCTGCTGACTCATGCACGATTCCCTAGCTCCAAGTGGACAAAAGGAAGAAGAATACGTTTTTAGGGTTACTTGTTAGATGCAAGTCATTGTCGAGAAAAGTCAGAAACGCTAGGCGAAGAATTGACACATTCTATGGGCAATTAGCTCAACGATCTTTTTCAGTGTCGGGTTATGCCATAAATAAAAAGAAACAATTAAATGAATGCTTCGTTTCGGAACTTGAGAAATTATTCTCCGAGTTAACCTGTTAGTCAACCTCCGGGGAGGATATCACGATTGTCGCGCGTTTACAACGTATGTTCTAGAGTGTAAACTTTTTTTTTCAGAAGAAAATCGTTTTTTTGGCCCTTTTCCTGTTAGTCAAAAATATTAAAAATACCCTAGAAATATCCAGGAAACCAGGCTTATACACAGGAATTGCACAGGGGAAGGGTCTTCGGAATTACAGATAGACAGCGTATTATATATTAAAAATTAAAGGAACAACTGTTATGTCGGGAACTGTGAAAAGAGTATCCCAGGGCGAATGTACCGGTAAAGAATCATTATAATTTTTTTGATTTCTCTGATATAAAATAATTAGAATGTGTGGCTCTTAGTGAAAATCTTTTAAAGAATCATCTTCCTTTTTTTTTCTCAATTCTTTTCACGGCACTTTTCAGCTCGAAAAATTTGAAAATGGAGAAATCATCATTTAAATGTCACCTAAATGACTGCGATAGTTACTTTTCTACAAGAATCACAACGAAATCAGGCATTCACGAGGTAATCCCAACCGATCCGTTTCGGCTGGGAAATAGCAAAGATGTGTAATCCAAGTTTATGGAAGAATAGTCTCTCAACTTCAAGAAAGCAGTATGAAACTCAATTTTAATATAACTAAATATAGATAAATTTGTCACGATAACAAAACACGTCCATAATCTGATTACAGCGTGAACCGATAAAATAACTAAAACAGATATTTATCTCTAAAAAAAATACACTCCTTTTATTGAGATAAAGGGTACAAGTTTTTAATTGTAGGTGGAACTGTAATTTGAGTCCGCAGCTTTCAATATTAATTAAATTAATATTGCACGCAAAGAACAATTGTCTTTACACATAAACCTTTCTCTTGAATTAAAGAAAGGGGAGAGCAGGTGAAACAGATACGAATACTTCAAATAGGAGAAACTAAGTTACAAGTTCTTTCTATCTGATAAGATGATCAATTGGATCTCCATTTGAGTGATACTATTTCCCGATTTTCACATACGAAGGGACAGAACCCTCCTCTCCCCCCCCCCCTCCTGCGAGAAAGAAATGAAAGATTTTCGCATGAAATAAGTTTTCTGGGCATTTTTTATACCCTTTTAAGGAAAGTCCTCTGATGCCCTCCAAACATTTAGACTGTATGTCCCAATGGCATTTCGCAAAAACTTGAAAGGGGAGTGAGGCGTACAGTATGGCCTGACAGTGTGTTATTTCTCGTCAATTGAATACTTAAATACTCCAACCAATCCTCATAACCTAGTGGATGGTTATACTCCTCCCTCCATCCTCAATTGGCGTCTCTTAGCTTCAAAGAAAGGAAAATCCCGAACAAGTCATTTCTGTATCAACTTCCCTATCAACTTGTACTTTTGGAACTGCAGGAAATCCCAATAAAGTGAAATACAACGAATTTGTTAAGCTACCATAGCCGACAATTCCATGATATCTTCTTTTATTCCTAAAAGACGCAAGTAAACGTCGAAAGACGAAGAAAAGGAACTAAATATTGATTAATTTTGTGATGTTGATTGTTACCTTCACTAGATAAGAAATCGGCCCTATTAGCTTTTATGCTTTTGGTTAAAATACTTGTTAAAGCGTGCAATCTTTTAAATTCTCCTACTCCAGTCAATATACCAAAATAATAATTGTGATTTCGCCATGCGTCAAACCAAAGACCGCACCTCACACTGTTTGAGCCCCCTTTGCTTCAGAGCATTAGTCATATGTCAATTCCCTGACTAATCGAATGTTTCGACAAACTAGGGCGAACACTTTTAGTCAATATTTGTGCTTCCTAGCATCAGTAGAACAATTATTGGAACACATATGCATTCTCAAGACGCCAAATAAGAGAGCAACTTGTAGCTGCTACATAAAAAAGTATATTAAGATCCACATTTGGTTTAAAACGGCACTTTAAACATGGCTCAATTTTTACAAACTAACGTGACTTTGACACATCGCCTGTTACTACTCAAAAGGCGTTAAGCACTACAAGGTAAAGTTTTAAAAGAGAGCGGGAAACAAGGAAAATGGGGTTCGTTTTATTTTTATTATTGTTAAGGACCAGTCATTTTATGAGCTGGATGGCTCGTTCAAGCATCCAAGATATGACAGAAACAATGGCGACGCCATAGAAGACCCGTTTCCCCCAAATTTTCGAGAAGAAAACAGGTTCTCGGAAATCTCTTCGAAAATTAACACTGTTATTCGTGTTAATGTTCGTATTTTTTCGTTCATGTAATGTTAACGTTTATTTTCTACTTTAGAAAAAGAGGCACTTCTAAAATATCTTGAGAATTAAATAAGATAGAACAGAACGGATTGTACTAATCAACAAAAATTTCCCATCTCGAGGTGTTGAGCTATTTTACAAAAAAAAAAAAAAAAAAAAAAAAAAATTGACACCAGTTAAATTACTGCAGCGGGAAAAATCTTACAAAAATAATTACTTCCTGAGATTTTGGCAAAAACACAATTCGGGCGAAGAACCTGAAGTAGGCAATAAGAATAAGCTAATTGTAGCAACACCTCCATAAATGATTTATTCTAAATCAGTAATGACCGTTTTATAAGATATTATATTTAAAATCTTCCAGATTATCAGGATTTTTGGAAGCTATAAAAAGAAATTGTATAGTTAACACTTTAACATGAATTAAAAGTGAAATATGGTCAATCTCTAAAAGTAATATTACATTTATCTTAAAATGAAAATAAAAAATAGAAGATCAAAAATTTAGAACTGGGAAGTTATATATTACTAACAGGAAGTAGCAATCAACGATTTACACGTTAGTTTTTTCTTTTTTTGTGTCAATCATCTGGTGGAAGAAATTCTACTTTTTTTTTAGCAAAGAAAGGTTTGAGGATGTATTGGAGTATACTTGAATATAAATTGGTGACATCGGTTTCTAAAAAATAATAATTACTGGATCATTCCAATTACATGAATTCATGCTTGTTTGTTGAGCCAATTTGACTCAAGTCTGGGAATTATCAGGTACTGTTTCCCTTTGGCCTTTGGCTCCGTCCCTTACCCACCTCTACCTCTTCCCCGAAATCTCAGAATAGTTTGCAATTTCCCTTCTATTTTTCATACTATTCTATTTTGTTCCGTTTTTTTAACAAGGTAAAGAGAATAGCTGGTTGGCATGAAGCTTCATGCGACTGTGTAGGAGATCAAGATACAGAATATATACACCACAAAGATAGCATGATAAGAAAGTTAAAATAGAACCAAAAAACACTCTCCAAGAGGAAGTACCTAGTTCAAATGAGTAAACTAGAGGAAAAGCGAACGCTTGAACAAAACAGGGTATCAGCATACCTCCTATCAGATATACATGCAGAAATATACTTTGAATACTCCAACGAATACAGTGAAGAGGGGGAGGGCAGCATAAGTGCTCAGTCATATTTTTCAACATCATGTAAGGGATGGGGGCAATACTTTGAGTAGCAGGGGCCCAACGCTTTCCAAATCTGCAATTGACGAGGAGCAATAGTTCTACGGTAGACTTCCTACAGTAATCGTATAATACCTATCTAGAATGCTCATTCCGGTAGAAAATTCGGTGTTTGTTTCGCGACTTATCGTTCCACAAGTTATTTTCATCGTTTGCCAAGTAACTATGGAGCTTTCGATGACTGCATAAACAGCCAAGCTCTACAAAGCCGTTTATGGGTTTTTAATAAAAACCTGACTTCAACACAGCAGAAGTATTTCATTTTTTAATTATGAACAAACCTCAAGAATGATCTAGTAGAGCTTAGCTATTGTTATAGTGGATAAAAGCTGCTTTTCTCCATTACTGGTTTATGAATAGTCAATAACAGCTCTATAGTGGCTTGGTAAAAAAAAAGAAAAGACTTGTGAAGCCAGTGTACCGAACCCATACCGAAATTTGACCCTTCCATTCTTTTTCAATGACCTTACTTATAAATACATTGTACATTTACACAGTCATATCTCTACCTGATTAAATATTTCTACTTCAAAATAGGTGTAATATTCCTCGTAAACATGCAATGAAGTTGTATATTTATATTTTAAGTATTTTAGCATGAGTGGAGATACTATGCTATTCCTTACTGTTAAGTAGCATGAAATGAAGAAAAATATTCTTATAATAATAATAATGAAGATAGTTTAACTAGATACATAATAACAGTTTTAAGATTACAGAAACGTCAGCAGTTCCTTTGTAAAATTTTCAGCTTATATTTTGTAGGTAGCCATACTAGAATTAATTCATTCAACATAGAATGTAAAATTATATCGCTACTTGAGAACAGAACCGTATCTGAAAAGCGATATCTGTCTTTACGAATTTATACTTTAAAAAAAACTGAAATTAGTACTTGAGGGATGTTAATAACTGCAAGTTACTGACGGGGTCATAATTTTTGACATAACAATAATATTGAGACTGAGCAATAGGTAAATAAATGAAGCATAATAAACCTTATTTAAATATTTTGAAAGAAACTTTTATTTTTCTCCAGAGCATTTTTGTTCATCGTAAGCAGTTCCTAAAATTGAGCAGAAAACCCTTGTCTTAAATCTTCTCTACAAAAACCTTACCTTTATTCTCTTTTGGTGACGCTACGCTGTTAAAGCGTCCATAAGCGTTACAAATTTGAGTTTTAATATACAGAATTGATAAAGAATATCTGTCAAAAAAACGTGTTTCGATTTATTCACAAGTCTATTTTAATTATATGCCTTTTTTGAATTTGGAAATTAATTTCCCCCCCCCCCAGAAACCAGGACCAACTAAAATAAGGAAGATTCTTTTCTCAAGATTTTACTTAAAAGAAAAGATCTGATTTGCTAGACAACATTCTCAAATTCTTGGTTAGCGCAAAACTATCTGTAAAAATAATCTCTGGGATTTTAGTCACACAAAATGTCAATTTTGTTTAAAACTTCGGAAACTTCATTTATGTGGGGAAAGTTAATACAAGTCACAGGGAATGGTTGTTGAGATCCTCAAGTTTATATGCGCAAAAAAAGAACAATTATTGTGATTGAACAAACAAAAATTTGTTCTGACACAACTCATGCCATATTTTTTCAGGGCAACTTCGCTATTTTTCCACTACATTGGCTACATAATTTAGACTAAAAAAAGCGAAAGAAAACTGATAAATTGAAAAACTATTGATGGACACACTTCTGAAACAAACTTAAAAAATTAACACAGCAAAAACAGTTTTCAGACATAATTTGGTTTAGACGTGTATTAATGAGAACCACAT
The DNA here is from genome assembly GCA_029168905.1 of Artemia sp. Kazakhstan ARC1039. NCBI lineage: Eukaryota > Metazoa > Arthropoda > Branchiopoda > Anostraca > Artemiidae > Artemia > Artemia sp. Kazakhstan ARC1039. The sequence continues at coordinate 10,025 of JAQQPU010010377.1, read as the reverse complement.
CTTAGATTGAGTACCGTATGTAATCAACTGGTATTTGCTTCATCACGTTCAGATTATTAGCCAGTGGCATCAATTGGAGAGGGGGTACAGGGATGATCCTGTGCCCCCCTTAATTTAAAAATACTTTTTGGGGGTATGTTCATTCAAAATGATATTTTTGGTAGTTTCATTGAAAAATTGAAAAAACGAAAAATAACACAATTCATTCATAAATTCCGGCTATTTTATGCGTGGGCACTATGGTGTGGGTTGGGCATTACAAAGTTTTCAATTCTTCGACGCTAACCAAAATATCAAGTTGGGAACTAGTGAAGTCATATTGATCGATTTATAAATAAGTACCAGAGCTAATTATTCTCCTCGCAGTTTCTCTAAACATTAAAAGAAGAATCATTGCAATTCGTGGAAACTGTGTACATTTTAGCTAGTTTGATTGCCAGACACCAGTCCACTCAAAACAAAACAAATTCAGAGAATGTAACACTTACTTTACTATGGTTTTAGCCTATCTAAACGTTATCTTAATTTTAGAATCATTAAAGCTGTCTCAGTTTAACTAAGTTTACGTCAAACTTTCAAACAATAAGCAAGTCGGTTCTTTATCCTTGTAGATGAAAGATTTCGAAAAAATAATAATATGAGAACTTGCCCTGAAGTTTTAGAGCAACGGTAAAATTCAGGCAAATAATTTTTCTTCTTCTAATGGACATTGAAAGCCTTCTAACGATATTTCAAGTCTCCTTTAAGGGCCATGTTCTTCATACACATATCCAGAATTTTTTTTTCCACACGGAGGGGGGGGGGGGGGGGAAAAAAAAAAAAAAAATGTAAAAGACATATTATTTGAAAAAATAAGACTTTATGGGGGAAACTGTAAAAATTCTGATGTATACGAAGGAAACATGATTTACATAAATTACTAAAGAGGTAAATAAAGATGGGACACAATCTTAGGAAAATATTTAAGCAGTAGAGGTATTTCTAATTTGGGAGGAAGTGGCAAGAAATAAATTCAATTCTACACAAATCCAAACTGTAGCACGCAAAAATTAAAGCTATTTCGGGAAAGTGACCAAGAGCGTTATCTTTTTCTAAGAAGACTGTTTTCCCATGTGAAATTCACTTTACCTGAAATACGGAGAGGGGACTCTCACTGCTATAAACCTAACATAAGCGAAATCGTTGAGGAGAGCCGAATAGCCGGTTCGGGATGGAAGTACAAAACAGGAATGTGAATCAATTCCATGGATTTCGCCATTAATATGTTGTGCTGAAGAGAAAAAGGCCACGAGACAGAAGTAAAAAATTATTGACCAATACGCTTAGACAAGAGCTGGATCAGGATTTGTTTACGTTTATCTCATTCAAGCTATTTCTATTATAAAGACTAAACATTGAGCAATGAAAATGTTACTGGGAAAATTGCTACTTCCGAAGGTTATTCCTATTTGCCGCACTTGTCCTCGCCATAGTTGTCAATTNTAGTTTTATTACAAAACAGGTAAGTCGCGAAACATTATGGTGAAAAAATAATAATCACTTAAGAAAGTTGCTTTTTTTCGAATTTTATTTTGAATTAGCCATTTATTGTTTCGTATTAACACATAAACAATATAAAAAGGGATAGATTTCATATTTTTCTTCCCCAAAATAACTCTCAGAGCAATTAAACGCTACTTAGTGTTTTATGAGAGAAAAACACAGGACAAATTTCTGTGCTTTCTAAGATTAGTACACCGTTTCACAGAGACACTTTCAAACGTAGCCTCTTGCTATGCAAATAGAAATCATAGCTTATAAGAATTCAAACGACTTATAAGAATTCAAACGACTTCTGAAAATAAACTGAGAAAATAAATACTATTTCTTTGGAATACTCTAAACCATACAAGTGTTTTTCTTTACGTGATTAATGCAGATTTAAAGTCAAATTATTGAAACATCAACTGTTAAATGAACACGTAAAGAATGCAACGATAAATATTTGGTCTTTTCATGCATAGACTCGTCTTTTCTGGGAAGCAAGTCGCAATCGGTTGTCTGAAACACAGTATTTTGTATGAGGGACATATTCTGTGTATGAAAACACATATTCATTGAACAGCCTTTAACGTCAATTTGATAAAAGAATGATAAAAATCAACATATTTGCTGTCAGTAGGATATAGGATAACCACCACTGCCAAACAGCGAAACTAAAATATGGTACTGGGTAAAATATAGGAAGGGGGGGGGGGTGTCTGCTGTATTTTTTGGTTCAGATGTACACATCTTTAGTGGTATTTTCTAACCTTAATCCGTTCTTGGGCCCGTTCGGCAATTATGAAGGTAAAATAATAAAAATTATTTAATAATAAAGGGCACCATTAGTAATTATGACGCAGTGGGCGATTGGGTGTTTTGCGAAAAACCTTATTTTTGTACACAAAGAGTTTAGGTTACTCCAAAGATTGCATTTAACTAACAAAATACGCCATCAACTACCTCAAAATAAGATACAAATTTGCGGCTACTAATTGGAGGAAAATTTCAAGTGAGAATACTGCTTGTATTAATGCACATTCCAAAAAAATTCAAGGGATCGCTAGAAATCACTTGTCGAGGAATGAGTGTTATGTGTAGAGATGAATTGCTCCAATTGAATAATTCACTTTCTTGGGTGCTAATTTAAAATCTAATTCTAATTAGCTTTTGACTATTACTCCACTTCTCCCAGACGGTAGGCTTGAAAGATGATTTTCAAAGAATACGCAAATTTGTTTAAAGGTATATTCCTAATATTCAAATGCATATAGAGTCAATGCTCGATTTTTCTTATTAGCATGCTTCGAGGCCTATTCTTTCTTAAGGTTTTTGGTGATCGATGTCAAACTAGGTTCATAAAACTAGGTTATTTGCAAGCATATATACTTCTGGAGTAAAGAAAATACGAGATCAAATAGCAAAAATTTCTGCCCATTTGGTGTTTGAATTTAGTATTACTGTGCTGAAAGGACATCCCCCATCTTACAAAATAGGAGAAGG
>JAQQPU010010376.1:0-29871 GCA_029168905.1 Artemia sp. Kazakhstan ARC1039 | reverse complement strand
AAAGTTCTCGTTCACTTTTTAAGAGTCAAAAGAGATCGGAGGGCAACTAGCCCCCTCTCCACGCCCTACTTTCCTCAAACCCATCTGATAAGAACTTTGAGAGAGCTATTTTTTCAAGTAGTTCAAAGGTCAGATAACAAAAACTCCGGTGTCGAATCACCCCCCCCCCCGGGGCCCGGGGGCAGACATTGTAAACTATGTCCTGGGGCCATTTATGATTTTTATGAAAGGGATGCTCGTATAAACTTCAGAGAGGGTTCATTTGGATGGAAATTAAAAGTTGTAAATCATTTTCTCAGAGTGAAAAAAGATCGGAGGGCAACTAGCCCCTCCCGCCCTCCACGCTTTTGGGTTTATCGGATGGATAAACCCATCCGATAAAAATTTGAGGTGACCATTTTGTTAAAAATAGTCCAACCATCAGATATTAAAACTCCGGGGTCGACACAACCCCCCAGGGCCCAGGGACAGGTGTTGTAAGTTATACTCTGGGGATATATATGGTTCTTATAGATGGGATGCTCGTATAAACTTCAGAGAGGGATCATTTGGTTAAAAATAGAAAGTTCTAGTTCACTTTTAAAGAGTCAAAAGAGACCGAAGGTTAATTCGCCCCCCCCACGCCCTTTTCCCCCAAACCCATTCGATAAAAATTTTGAGATAGCCATTTTGTTAAAAATAGTTCAAATATCAGATAATAGAAACTCCGAGGTTGACACAAACCCATTTTTTGACTTTGATATTGTTACTTTGATACCAGTTTTGATACTTTGATGAACATTTGATTATTTTTTTTTAAGTTCGATTTTGAAATATGGAATTTTTAAAAACTTGAAACTTTTTGCAATCAAAAACGAACAAAAATTAATTTAAAAAAAAACTTTCCGAAAAATAAGTTTTTTCAAAGAAAAGTAAAGGTCATTTTAAACTTAAGCTCAGCAGATACAAATACTTGTTAAAATTCAAACTCAAAACGACCAGAAATTACTATTAAAGAATAAATGAAACCCAAAACGAACAGAAATTAAATGAACAATCATAGCAAAAAACATACAACAAGTAATAATATAAATGAATAAATAGATCTTAAAGCGAGTAATGCTTAGATTGAATATGAAAATCAAGCTTAAAACGAAAAAAAATATTTTCCTATTGAAGTATGAATGAAACTTAAAACGAACAGAAATTAAATAAACAATCAATGCAAACAAACATACAATAGATATTACAGAAAATTAGTAAATAAATCTTAAAACGAGTGAAACTTAAACTGAATATGCAAATCAAGCTTGAAAGGAACAAAAATCACTACAAACAAGAGTTTGGGTATCGCCTCCTTCTCTCACTGTTAATTTCTAAAACCTACTGCGTCATTGGCGCTTTACTGAAAACTATATGCGTCTTGAACAGTCTTGGAAAGTATAAACAACATCAAATTGAATATTTGATATATAATGATATTAATTGTTGAAAGATCCATCAGTTCAAGAATTTATTTCACTGTAATTTTATTTTTATTTTCAATGCTGTAAGAACCGGAAAAGAAAATATTTGTAATAAAATTCGGTTTCAGTTAAGCGCCTATGACGCAGTAGGCTTTTGGATTTTATCTATAGTTGAGGAAGGAGGCAGTATCCAAACACTTGTTTGTAGTGAAACTATTTTCGTCTTGAACAACTTTAAAAAGAGCTATTAAATTAAACTGAATATTTAATGTATAATGATATTAATTGCTGAAAGCTCATCAGTTCAAAATGTTACTTTAATTTTAATGTTCATTTTCAATATTAAGTACAAAAGAAAATATTTTTCATAAAATTGGTTTTCGGTAAAGCGCCAATGACGCAACAGGTTTTAGACTTTTAAAGTGAGAGAAGGAGGTGATACCCAAACTCTTCTTAGTAGTGATTTTTGTTCGTTTCAAGCTTGATTTGCATATTCAATTTAAGTTTCACTCGTTTTAAGATTTATTTATTAATTTACATTAATATTTATTGTATGTTTGTTTGCATTGACTGTTTATTTCATTTCTGTTCGTTTTAAGTTTCATTTGTACTTCAATAGGAAAATGTATTTTTTTCGTTTTAGGCTGTATTCTCATATTCAATCTAAGCATTACTCGCTTTAAGATCTATTTGTTCATTTATTTTATTACTTGTTGTATGTTTTTTGCTATGATTGTTCATTTAATTTCTGTTCGTTTTGGGTTTCATTTATTCTTTAGTAATAATTTCTGTTCGTTTTGAGTTTGAATTTTAACAGGTATTTGTATCTGCTGAGCTTAAGTTTAAAATGGTCTTTACTTTTCTTTGAAAAACTTATTTTTCGGAATGTTTTTTTTTAATTAATTTTAGAAAAAGCCAAGACAAATAGGCGAAGTGAGTGAGAGGCAAATATGGCATAAGCCCTCTTTAGGATTGTATTAAAATGATTTCATTCCACTTGTATCTCTTATATATACATAGATTTTAGATATTATATCATATTAGATATTATATTTGATATGCATATCGATTTATTCACTCTTCAATCAGTGAACGTCACTCCATTAACAAAAGAGTTAACGTCAATAACGTCCAATCAATTCATGTGTAATCCATTACCGTCAATATTCAAACTAAAATTCCTTCTTTTTTTAGTTACTAGAAATTACAAATACCAATGGCACTTCAGATTGTGATTGAATATTTCGGCATTTTTAATTTTCGTTCTGTTATGCACAAACACGTGTACTTCTTTTTCTACTATCTAAATTATACACCCGTCTTAATAGAACCGCATTATACAAGTTTTTCGTCCATTTCTTCTGCACTTCAAGGAAATCAAAACGGGAAATCAATAAGAACGAAACATTAAATGAAAAGAATAATTTTTGAAGAGTATGTACGAAATTATTAAATGAACTACTCAGCGCTGTTTAGTTCGTTAACTCTTCTCCATGGCTTGATGTTATATGTTTATGGCTGAGTTATACATGGCTGAGTTATATGTTTTTGTGATCATTTTAATTGTAACAAATTTTTTTGGAAGCCTTGGTCTTGCTGATGATATAAGAATAGTTTGTAACACTAAAGCCAAGCTGCTATAAGGTTCAAGAACTTCGCTCTAGGAAGTCATCATGACAAGTATAACAATCTGCTTGACAAAAACTTGTGGTTCTTCTACCACCTTCTGATAATGCTTTGAACTATATGAATGGTGATATTCTAATTGCCGTCCCCGACCACTTTTCCTTGCTTGAGTATATTGTTTGATTTGATGAAATAATGGTGTGCATATTCTTCTCCCAATTTTCAGAATTATCTGAAGTTTAAAAGGGCTGAACTGCATTCGAAGTAAGCCTTGCAACGGAACCGCTTACGACACAACGGAAATTAAAAGCTTTAGCGCTTCTGCTTGCGCACTTCTATTATATGGACTAGAAACTTGGCTTTTGACTTCAAGCATCAAGGTTTGCGGCTTTGCGCTGCTCTGTTCTTCGCATCTTCGTACATCTTCGCACATCCTGAGGGAATTACGTTGGACAACATGATGGTGTTAATGGATTGCCTTTTTTAATCGCTGCATTGGACGTAAAAAGTAGGCAGTTGAAATAGAAAATAAAATATATTTGAATTGCTAATATAATACGAAGCTGGCAAAAGCAGTTTGTCAAACACACATAAAACAGGTAAAAGGCAGATAAAATGGAAAAAAAATCAGTATTAAAAATAATATCAAGAATTGACGATTGACCTATAGCAGGGGTGTCATTTTTTTTTGGGGGGGGGGTCTCCCCCCAAAAAAATGTGGAAAAAAAAATTTTTTTTTTTCCCTGCCCCTTAAATTTGGGGTTTGGACCCCCCTTGCCCCCCCCCCCCCCCCAATAAAATGCTAGATTCGCCCCTGACCTCTAGTTAAAGCTAGTTAATGGCTTAAGAGAGTGAAGACGAAAAAAAAATTGTCAATTAGCATTAAAAGTGGAAATAATGAGAGTGGAAGAAAGTTTTTTTACAAAACAGACACATAACTCCAAAATTACAGGTAATAAAGGACATTTGTCCCGTGTCTCCTCATAATATCTCGAGATTTTTATAATCTTCTAGTAACTTCTTTAAATATTTACCCTATGGCTGGCGTTTTTTTTTTTTTTTTTTTTCAAACCCAAGCCAATCCCTACTCCCTACAATAGTTTTCAACATACATGCTGGACTATCGGCTGTATTTACTTTAATATTTATGGGGGAGCGGGAGGGTAAGACAGGAGGAAGTAAAAACGTGAATATAAAGCTGTGAGACTGAGCTTAACTGTAAGCTTTAGCGTAAGTAAGTTGCAATATTAAAATCAATAAATTTATGTAAATATTTTCTGTGTGTGTATTTTTTTTTTTTTTTTTTTTTGTAAAATATTGCATTTGGACGACCATAAGCGATTTCTTCAGAAACTAGGATTGGGTTCGCTATGTTAGCGAACACATGTTATATTTTAAATGATTATATATCTAGGAAATATGATGCAACAATTCCTACTTGGGATTTAAAGTCAAACGACAGCAGTCGTCGCTAAGAAAAGAAACATCCTCAATTTCTGAATGGAAACCGCGAATGGTAGAAACATAAAATTGAAAATTCGGTCTCCTTTTTTGGAATTTTCATACAATTTGCGATAGCAAACTGTAAGTATGGAGTGACTCAGCCCAATAGTAACCGAAACTCTATAAAAAGAATCTGATAACAATAGATATACCAAAGGAATTGTATTTGTATGCTTATTCTAGATATATAAAATTCATCAGGTTTAATGCTACCTATCAAAAGCAACAAGCCCGAGAAAACTTACGTGACATTCGAAAAAGGACTAAACACCCCCAACAAGTGAAGCAATCTTAATGAAAACCACATCATCAGATTCATCATACCAAAGAACCCTATTGTATAGGTTTCAAGCTCCCATCTAGAAAAATGTGGAATTGTATTTTTTTTTACTGATGATTTCCCCCGGGGTGATCGTATCGAACAAATTGTCCTAGAAGACGGGGAGAGCACTCATTGAAACGAAAACTAAAATCTCTAGAGCCCTTTTTAAGTGATAAAAATATTCGAGGGCAACTATCTCCCCTTCCACGCCCTTTTTTCCCCAAAGACATCTCATCAAAATTTTTAGTGTTTTTCACCATAGTTGAAAGTTCCGATTGCTATGCCTCTGGGGATGACATGACCCCATAGCCACTGGGGAAATAGATGCAAGTTATGGATTCACCCATTGTTTACATATAATATTTGTTATCGGGATAAATTAAGAATTTTCTTTTTTTTTGGGGGGGGGGGTAGGGGGTAATTTTCCGAGGGGCAATTTTCACGGAGGGGAGGGGAATTTTTCGGTTGATTGTCAAGGACGATCAGAAAAACGATAAAATATTCGTTGACAAAAAATGAAGATTTAAAAAAGATCAGAAATTAACTAAGAAAACGAGTTTTTTTTCAACTGAAAGTAAGGGGCATTATTCAAATTTAAAACGAACAGAAGTTATTCCGTATATAGGGGGGTTGTCAATCTCTTGCCTCAATCTCTTGCTTTTTACGCTAAAGTTTGACTTTTTTCTTCCAAAGCCTTAAGAACAACTGCCGAAACAATTTGGATTAAGAAGCTTTTATTAAAGCACTAAAAAACGCGGCAATCCTGCTGCTCGCGACCTCTGTCCCGTGAGTTCAGGGATTGAGATACAAAACAAGATACTCTATACTCAAGGCTGTATCCAATGGGTTAGGGGTTACTGGGTTTGAACCCCCCCCTCCAAAAAAAATCTCAGACTCGATAAAAAGTAATAAAATGCATGTAAACAATTTCTTGATACTTTTCTAAGACTTTTTGTTTGTAAATCCCTCCTCCCAGAAAAAATACCCCCCATCCCCTTATCAAAAATACTGGATACGCCCTTGTTTGTGCTGCAAATGTCACATGAGAAATAATAATTATATTTTTCTGGATGCCAGTGCAACATGAAAAATATTAGAGGTACAATTACTACAAGGTATTCGCGCTATTTTAATCAATTTTTCTTTAAAACCTTTAAAATCATTTGTAAAATTAATTATAGTATTTCTAATAGATATAAATAACACTCTTAATAACTTTTCGCTCCTGTACAGAGTTCTTTTCAAACTTTGCAGAAAAACTTTCTAAAAAAATTTCCCTCTTTCGTTAATCTCTATTGTTACACCTCAACAATTATTAAATTTTTAGTGGTGAAACAAGCCCACGCTTGAGGATAATCATCTTTAAACACATGGTACAGCTCGAAAATAATAGGTTTCGCCAACCGGCGATTTAACAGCTACTAATTGGGATTTACAAATGAGGGCATAAAAATACAGACTAATACACGGTGGTAGGGTGACGGTGCTTAATAGAGATTTTCAATAGGTGGTACAGACTAATAGTTAAACATAACTATTGATATAAACAAAAGTAATTGAATCGTTAATTTTCAAGGAATTGTAATGAGACGTTATGGCTGTCTGAGGTCAGGGACTCGTTCTAATTTGACGACTTGTTGCATTCTTTGTGAAAATGAGATTCAAGGGGAAAATACACAGTTCTAGAAGGGGGGGGGTAGAATTTGTAGACTCCATAGTTGATGTCTTTTTATCTAAAGACTCGAATCAAAAGATACTAATTCCAATTTAATAGCCTAGTGTATTTTTTCAGAGAATGAGGATCAAAGGGAAGCAGAATTGTGAAAAAAAAAGTTAGGACAAAGGCTAGGGGACCTGATATTATTTATTTTAGAGAGCAGAATAGTGGTTTGGTCTTAAAAACCGCTGATACCTCAAAAAAGAAAAGGCATTAGATAGAGCCCTGGTTCTGTAAACATAAGTATTAATGGTACCCCTGTATTAAACGCACTCTTTTATATACTGCAATGGAAACCAGTCACGAAAAACTGGTTTTGATGGGTTGATTTAAGACACCGCTTCAGGGTAATACAATGTATAGCGTGGTTTTCATTCGTATACGATATTTAAACGGTTTTTTTTGGGGTTTTTTTGGGGGGGGAGGTACCTAGGTTAGGTTCCGTAATAATATATACTATGCTTTACCCCCCTCCCCCCCCCCTCATCCCACCCCCACCCCCTAATGTGCAAATATATAGCCCAAATTTGCTTCTAAACTACTATATATCCATCCTATTTTATTTTATTTCATTAGCATTAACCAGCCTAGCAGTATATAAAAGAGTGCGTTTAATACAGGAGTAACGTATTAATAATATTTTTGGTACAGTTGCGCTTAATGGCACACACCGCTATAGATTGTTGAAGGAATGCAGTGATGGAGACCCGTAAAGGAGGTAATTGCTATCTAAATATGTCGAAGAGCGTGGTTTCTCATTGAATTTACAATATTTAAACTGCTTTTTTGGGGGTTTTAGGGGAGGGGAAGGTACCTAGGTTAGGTTAGGTATCTAATATATGGTATGCTTTACCCCGCCCTCTTTTAATGTGCAAATATATAGCCCCAATTTGTTTCTAAACTATTATATATTCATCCTATTTTTTTTTGTTTTGATTAGCATTAACCAAACATGACTTCTTTCGTGTGTACCATTAAGCGCAACAGTACCATATTTTTCATAGATTCAAGTCTTAGAAGCACCTGGTATGCGAAAAGGAACAAAAATAGGACAAGAGATACGACCAATATACCGAGCCTATATTAGTAAAAACTTGTATTTTTCGCTTAAGCGGTGGAGCTGTAGAAATGAGTCATACAAAGGTTAAAGTTGCTTAAGGGTAGAAATCAAATAGAGAAAAAAGAAATATACCACTCAATCCCCCATTTAGTAATCTTTGCAAGTATGATAGCCACTACTGTCACAATTGCGGCCCAGTCCCCCTCTTCCATAATGGGCCAGAAATGGTCCTAGGCTAAATCCAAAAGTTGGCTTATTCTGTGGCTTTCCCCGAGGCTTTGCCATTTTTTGTGCTTATTCCACGCAAGCAGCTGGCTCATAATGAGAAATAAAGTCACTTTGAAAACTGAAGTCATATATTTTGTATATAGCTATGCCCTCCCAAGAGGAAGGGCCTTTGACTTATTTGTGACAGTGATGACGATTATATTTGGCATAGCTGTGAATGAGGAATCGAATTGTATACTTTCTCTATCTGCAGTGGCATCAATTCATGTAAATTAGGAGAGGGGCAAAATGTATCTAGAGGTTCTAACCTCTGGGTGTGTTTTCATAGAGAGGGTGGGCAGAATGACTTCAAAATCTGGAGGATAAGAAATTTTGTTTTTTTTTCAATGAAAATCCCAAAAACGGGAATTTCTCAGTGAAAATACACAACAAAAGTATTTTTCAAAACATACAGGAAGGGAAAATCATGGGGCACACGCCTTCCTCCCTAATGACGCCACTGTCTATCTGATTTCCCCCTGTACATTTTATGATCCAAAGGTTTCAACGGTGAGACATATCTGCTGTCATTGTTTTAACAATGGTGTCTAGAGTAGTCGGTGGTAATGACTCTAAATGTATCGGCGCACTGAGTCGCACCCTTGTGCGACAGTTTGATTCTTGCCTATGAACCAAGTATTTGCTTATAAAGGCATAGTTGCATCGTTTCTTTTCTGAAGCTCTGAAATTGAAACCAAACTATAACTAACTGTGCATATTCCGAATTCCTAAGATGAGAACTTTTTGATGTATTTTTTTTGGCTTTTCGCTAAAACGAACGTGGCATAAATCAGGGGTCTCTGGCTCCGAAAAAGATCATATTTTAAAGTATGTTCGGGATTTTATACTTATGCTAAGACATTTTAATTTGTATGCCACCCACCTGGTGGCTTAAAGCGGCGTAAGGAGAAACGTTAAATAGGATTGTAGGTTGGGAAGAATATTGATTTCGATACTTTCTAGCGTCTAGTTAGATTGCGTTACATGCTTAAATTGTCCTTTCAGAAAGATATTATGATCTTGGCCACTAAGCGGCTCAGAATTGCCTCGTAGCCTATATTTGCGGATGAGCTGCGGAGACACACTTTCTGGAGCTGTTGGATAAAAAAAAATAAACAAGTTGAAACAAATAATACACAAATTACCATGCAAATTCGACTGCAGGAGGTTTCTCGGGAGGCCCAAGAGTCTATGAAGTTGGTCTTTGCTCCCTACGCAGACGCTTCGCGTAGTTGTGACTCTTTATAAGCTTTTATTCAGAAATGAGTAATAACAAGAATAGCCACACACATAGAATTTAATCATCACATTTATTGTCCCGTTTGGGCATGTCCATTGCGTCTGCTTCGGAAGACTTTGGGGAAAATGGGCGGGGAAGGGGGTTAGTTGCTTAGAAAAGGCACTAGAACTTTTGATTCTCTTCCGAATGAGCCATTTCCTGATATTCTGGGATTATTGGTTCGATGCGATAAACCTCGAAAAAAATTGTATATTTTTACATATGGGAGCTTAAAGCTTCTTCAATAGGGTTTTCGGATACGCTGAATCTGCTAATGTGATTTTCTTTAAGATCCCTTGAATTTTAGGGGGTTTTCTTTTTTTTCTGAAATCAGACAAATTTTGTCAGTCCTGTACCTTTTGATGAGTAACACTAAACTTATTGAATCTAATATATTTGGAATCAACACAATAAATTAATTCTTTTGATATGATTATTGATGTCAAAATTCCGTTTTTTATGCTTTCGGTTACTATTGAGCCGCATCACTCCTTACTTATAGTTCGCTACCACGAACTGTTTGAAATGGATAATAACGCCATAAACATAGAATCAAATCATCACATTTATTGTCCAGTTTGGGAATGCCCGTTACTGACCGCTTCGCGTTCGCAACCACTGTCACAGAATCTCATTTTTGTGCATATATAAGCTTATACTTTTGCATTCAAGCTTTCGTTTAGGTGTGAATAATTAGAAAAGATAATGTACACAGAAATCTAACCATCGAACTCATTGTCTGATTCGGACATGTTTTTGGCTTTAAAGCTAGGTGCCCACAGAAAGCGAAATTTTTTCGCAAACGAATTCGTGAGATCGTATCACGACAATGAATTCGCGTGGTATGCCTCACAGAACGCAAAATTGCTTTTGTCTGCTTTTACTGCTTTTTTGTTACTGTTTTTGTCTTTAAGACGTTGGAGAGATAAGCTGAAAAGACCAAGAAAGTTCTGGGTGATTTTCATTGTTCATTTTCTTGTTTTCAGAAGTTTATTGTATTTCGTCTTGCGAATATCTATCTTGTGAAGCTGAAAATATTCGCCTGACGACGACGGATTCACCTAGCGTCAGCGAATTCGCTTTCTGTGGGCACCTAGCTTAAGAGCACATCGTGTAGGATCAGCTAGGCATTTGCAAGCGCTATCACAGAAACCTGGTTTCGCAAACTTACACTGCGAGCCACATTAAGGGCCAATACAGTTTCAAAATGAAAACGAAGAGAGCTGTTGGGGAATCTCAGATACGATGGCTGGCATCTGCCTGGCTCCTTGCATTTTCCAGCTCGTTTCATCAGCCAGAGGCAAATTAGGGTCGAGTTATGTCTCTGAATTAAATAAAAAAAACAAGTTTTTACAACTGAAAGTAAGGAGCATCATTAAAACTTAAAACGAACAGAAATTATTACGTATATAAAGGGGGTTGCCTCCTCCTCAACACCTCGCTCTTTACGCTAAAGTTTTGAATTTTGTCCCAGTTCTTTAAGAATGACTCCTGGAACACAAGGGGTGTTTAATTCGTACAATAAGGCGCTTTTTTAAAGGTACTAAAAAAAATTTTGAACGTTTGAACGAACTTTTGATTTCAATCTGAATGAGCCCTCTCTCGATATTCTAGTACCAATGGGTCGAGACGATCACCCCGGGAAAAAAACAAATAAACACGCATCCGTGATCTTTCTTCTGGCAAAAATACAAAATTCCACATTTTTGCAAATAGGGGCTCGAAACCCATATAGTGGGTTTCTCTGATACACTGAATCTGATGGTGAAATTTTCGTTAAGATCACTTGACTCTTAAGGGGTATTTCCCCCTTTTTTTGAATCGGGAAAATTCTTTCAGGGTCGTAACCTTTGATAGGTAAGACTAAACTTAATTAACTTTATATATTTGAAATCAGCATAAAATGCCAATTCTTTTGATATATCTATTGGTATCAAAATTCTGTTTTTTAAAGTTTCGGTTACTATTGAGCCGAGTCACTCCTTACTTACTGTTCGTTACCACGAACTGTTTGATCTACTACAAGCATATTTAATAAGCATATTTTCAAATACTGTGTGAATAAGAAGTCAGTAGGGTTCTTACGTGTTATCCCAATCACATTCAATAAGTGAAGTTAGGTTAATCCTAATGAAATATACCTAAATGTGAAGAAAATATAATACTTCTGTAACAAAATTATGGAGACTACAACAGAGAATTTTGGAAAGTAAGCCTCCCAGAACGCATTATATTTAATACCTAACCAAGTCTATATATTGAATATTTAATTAAAATATACCAGCAGAGGAGTTCATTTCACTTAGACTAAGCTGATTATATGAGAGTCCACACAGAAAAACCATTGTTTTAAACAGATCAAACCTATTGAGTGTGGTCGGGATAACACATAAGTACCATCAGTCGGTGCAGGTCTCTTACCCGCGGATATAGGTTTGCTTGGAGTTTGCTGAGGTATTTAAAATCGTCCGCATTTCTTCAGTAAACCAAAATTAGGCTGTTTTGTGTGATTCTCAGCAAGCTGATAATGGTGAAGACTGAACATGATGTTGCCACCTGACTCCTATTTCCACTTTTAGAGCCTCCAAGGCAGTGCTAAGGCACTAGGCTGCCTGTAATCACATCATAATCTGTAGAATCACATCCACTCAGGCAATGCAACATATTCAAGAAACAGCAAAACCTTGGCCCCAGCTTCTTGGTTATTATATACCCTGGCAGAGGTGTAATTTGCTACAGGGCAGGGGAGTGGGGGGGGGGGGGGGTGAGTTCAACCACCCGCAGGACCTATTTTGCCCTCCCCACCTGAAATTTAGCCTCTTCAAAAATGAGCATCTTTTGTCAAAACTAAGATAGGCCTAGATAATTCAAGCATCCACAGAAACAGATAAGTTTTCTTTAGCATACCCTTGCCTTTATGGTATTATATGCCTCATTTTTCATTTTCCATTGTAATTTTCAGTGGACTTAAAAAAAACAGGCTCCAACTTTGATACCCCCCCCTCAGAATTTTGATGAAATTATGCCACGGTACCCAGGTAAACAGTAAACTGGAAATCTGACCCGTAGGTTTTTAAGAGAAAGATGTTCAATTCTACATCAGTGTCATTTGCTTGGTTACTGACAAAAGAACTAATTCTGTTCATGGTAACCCCTGCATGATGTAGAACTCCGGAATTTGCCTCTTCCTGACTAGAGGAAAACTCTTCGTTTTTTTGCCGTCCATGAGGAGCTGCAATAATTGCGGAGTCTCTGTGTTCCACCAGCTAAATGACGGTTTGAAACCACAGCTTCCCAGACCCAACAGTACTGGTTCGCCTTTAGCCCATGAACTACCAATGACTGTATTCCAAATACTTGCTACTTTGCTTCTAGATATTAAAAGACTTAGCGAATTCCCATCAGAATTTCCCCGTCTTTCTCTATAATCAAAGACTTCTTCCTATGTGATTATATCGTTACGAGCAACAAGATCATCCTACCTGCTGATGACCAAATAAATGGACTGTGAATCTTGATGTCCTTTAACATAGTTGAATATACCCTAAAACGAAAGTCTTCCAGAGTTTCCTGTTGCTCTGGGAGGTAATATCGAATAAGGATCAAAACATCGATGATGCAATAAATTTGCAGACGATTCTTCAGAACTACTGGTGGGGCCTTACTTGACCAAGAAGTGATTCCTCCCTCACCTTGCAGATCATTCAGAATCTCTGGCTTTCGGCCATTACGCAACTGCAACTTCTTCCCGTAAGTGCGTGTCAAGGCAATCAAAGCTGGACATAACTGTAATCATTCTCTAAGAATGCCAAAATGGATGGTTTTTGTTGGTCTGGTTAGTTAAACATACTCTTTTGGGCAGCTCTGTTTCTTCAATGTTTTATTTAGGTTCTGCTTCTTCTTTTTTTTCTCAGACACTAGGAAAAAGCCTCTAGATATTAAAAGACTTAGCGAATTCCCATCAGAATTTCCCCGTCTTTCTCTATAATCAAAGACTTCTTCCTATGTGATTATATCGTTACGAGCAACAAGATCATCCTACCTGCTGATGACCAAATAAATGGACTGCGAATCTTGATGTCCTTTAACATAGTTGAATATACCCTAAAACGAAAATCTTCCAGAGTTTCCTGTTGCTCTGGGAGGTAATATCGAATAAGGATCAAAACATCGATGATGCAATAAATTTGAAGACGATTCTTCAGAACTACTGGTGGGGCCTTACTTGACCAAGAAGTGATTCCTCCCTCACCTTGCAGATCATTCAGAATCTCTGGCTTTCGGCCATTACGCAACTGCAACTTCTTCCCGTAAGTGCGTGTCAAGGCAATCAAAGCTGGACATAACTGTAATCATTCTCGAAGAATGCCAAAATGGATGTGTTTTTTTTGGTCTGGTTAGTTAAACATACTCTTTTGGGCAGCTCTGTTTCTTCAATGTTTTATTTAGGTTATGCTTCTTCTTTTTTTTCTCAGACACTAGGAAAAAGCCTTGGCTGCACCAATCTTTTTTTTAGCCCTGGCTTTTTATTGCTAAAATGTTTAGCTTTAACCGTTTCATCCTTGCTCGACTGTATAATGCACTTGTTCTTCCCCATTTCCTTTACCTTAGTCCATTCTGGCGAATATTTTCTCCAACCTCTAGGCAAAAACTCAGGTCAACTTTTTTAAATATGCAAAATACCTATTAAGACTCCCTCCATGGACACGTAACACGCACTTCATCAACAAGTATAAACTAGCAGACCCTACATTACACCTAGCAAATAAAAAACAAATAACACGTTTTGATAATAAACTAAATAGCCATCCATGGAAGAAGATTTGTTCTGTTCAGTTGTTTTACCGTATATAGTTTTCTTGAAGCTTGTGTAAATAGCGGTGTATAGAAGTTTGTACCTCAGTTCTGTTTTCATAGAAGTTTACTTTTCTTTCATTTTCTTTGTATACTCCGTCGCTTTTGTTTGTGTTGATGGATGAAAAATAAAATAATAATAATAATTCTAACTGTAGCTGTGGTCCTATAAAGATATAACTTCGTTGTTTCTGTCCCAGGCTCCATGCAGTTTAAAAGGGTTAGATGTTCGGAACAACTTCCGATGTTGCTGGGTCTCTCATCATAAGGATATGGTTGTTATGTACCTCTTTCGGCGTGATACCTTTAATTCCAGAGACACCTCTGTGTCTTTTACTTTGAAATTAGTTGTCGATTCCAATGCTAAATTAATGGTAGTGCTTCAAAACGGGTTTGATGCTTTTTTGTCTTTTTTTTTCTTTTTTTTACGTAAAGAAGTTAGCATTTTGAAACTTGTCTCTCCCTTTTTCTGTTTGTCAAAAACCAAACAACATTAAATCTGGTCATCTGACGATTTTGCGCAAAGGCCCTGGACTTAATGTCCTTCAATTTTGGAAAGCGATGCTTATCTGTCGAGTAAATGGTCTTTGATTTTGTGTTTGCTTTGAAAAATCGAGAATGGGTTTTCAAAAAATGTGTTTTTTTTCGATTAATTAAAACAACTTTTTCCACAAAATAAGTTTTTCAAAGAAAAGTAAAGAACTCTATTAAAAGAAAAATGAGCGAAAATAAATTCAAATAATCTACCAACCGTGAAATTACCACAAATCAGCGTCGATAAATAAATGAAACCCAAAACGAACAGAAATTACAATAAATAACCGAGTCAAACTCAATACGAGCAGAAATTAACATGCTTAGGGCTCAAAACCCCTATGCCTTCCCAAGGCCAGAATATAATTCGCACTTTACTGAAAAAATACAAATGAATGTGCATTATCAGTTAAAAAATGCAATTGCAAGACAACTCCTTCGATACGAAGTGCTCTGGTCTAAATAAAAAAAAGAACAAAAAAAAAAAGGTACCCACATCGATCTTTACTATAAAAATGTCAAGCCTTCCAATCACTTTCGGCTATTAAAAAGGGCACTAGCCCTTTCAATTTCCAATCGAATGAGCCCTTTTTGAGTTTCTACGACAACATTTTCTATAAACACCTTATATGCCCTCAGGGCATAAATTACAACCCTCGTCCTGAGGGCTGTGAGGGGGTTGTTATCCTCAAAGACCTGATTTCCAGAACTTTCAATTACGTTGAAGAAAATTGCTATCTCAAAATTTTGATTGGATATGTTTGGGGAAATGGCGGGCGTGAGAGGGGGGTTAGTTGCCCTCCAATCACTTCCGACTATCAAAAAGGGCACTAGCCATTTCAATTTCCATTCTAATGAGCCCTTTTGAAGTTTCTACGACAACGCTTTCTATAAAAACCTTATATGCACCAGGGCGTAACTTACAACCCTTGACCTGAGGGCTGTGAGGGGGTTGTCATCCTCAAAGACATAATTTCCGGACCTTTCAACTACGTTGAATGTAATGGCTATCTCAAAATTTTGATTGGATGGGTTTGGGGGAATGGTGGGCGTGAGAGGGGGTTTCTTGCCCTCCAATCACTTTCGACTATTAAAAAGGGCACAAACCGTTTCAATTTCCAATCGAATGATTCCTTTTTGAAGTTTCTATGACGACGCTTTCTATAATTCAAACCTTATATCCCCCTAGGGCATAACTCACAACCCTTGCCCTGAGGGCTCTGGGGGGAGTGGCATCCTCAAAAACATAATTTCCAGACTTTTTGACTACGTTGAACAAAATGGCTATCTTAAAATTTTGATTTGATGTGTTTGGGGAAATTGTGGGTGTGAGAGGGGTGTTAGTTATCCTCCAATCACTTTCCCTATTAAAAAGGGCACAAGCCCTTTTAATTTCCAATCGAATGAGCCCTTTTTGAAGTTTCTACAACAACACTATCTAAAAAACCTTATAGGCCTGTGCCCTCATGGTATAACTTACAACCCTTGCCCCGAGGGCTCTGAGGGGGTTATCGTCCTCAAAGACCAAATTTCTAAAACATTTAACTACATTGTACAAAGTGGCTATTTAAAATTCTTGATTGGATGTGTTTGGGGGAAAGGTGGGCGTGAGAGAGGGGTTAGTTGCCCTCAAATTACTCTCGACTATTAAAAAGGGCACTAGCCCTTTGAATTTCCAATCGAATGAGCCATTTTTCAAGTTTCTACGACAAAGCTTTCAATAAAAAACCTTATATGCCCCCAGGGCATAACTTAAAACCCTTGCCATGAGGGCTGTGGGGGAGTGAAATGAAATCTCTACAATGGAGTTCTCTGACATACTAGATTTGACGGTGTGGTTTACATCAAAATTCCCAGCAAATAGTTTTCTGAGTGAAGAAGGGAGCAATCACCCCGCAGGACTGATTTCCATGCTTAAACCAAATGAGGGAGATTGGCCTTCCTTGATACCCGTTTACTTACCCGTTTATCTTGTATGAACTACTTGGCTCACTAGAAATGAATGCGCCATCCTGTGGCATTACGGCCTCTGAAACAGGGAAATTCAATATATAGTTTTTTAGTGGCTTTACCCATTTTGGGGCAAAATTTATTTTCTTCCATAAAATGGTAGAAATCACCACTTTGCTGTGGCGCAATCTTTAAATCAAAGTTTAGAAAGGGCACTAGAACATTTAATTTCCGTTTGAATGAGCCGTCTCCCGATTTTCAAGGACGATTAGTTTGAAATGATAGCTCATGGGAAAAAAAGAAACAAGAAAAATATACTAATTAACACGTATCTGCTATGATCTATAAATACTGTGCATTTTTAGCTTGAGTTGTATTGTAAAAAAAAATTGTGTTTTCTCACTCTTTGACTTTATTAAATAACACCCTTTAAGGTATTGTACTTTGAATTTTCAGAAATGACATAAATAAGAAGCTGACAGAAATAATTGAACTATGTCTACTGCAGTATAAATTTTAGAGACTGGTGTACTCTTTCTACATGAAATTGTTGAGGATTGCTCTTAGAAAGGATGACGAAAAAAAAAATCAATCCTCTATAAGATGATAGAGCTCAACACCGCAAATATTTAACCTATAAAGGACCCTTATCCCAATTTTCATAAAACTCTTTTGTAGTATGTGTAGAAAAAAAAATGAAAATCAAATCCCTCAGTAAAAACTTAGTCTATTGGCGGCACTGTCTGATCAGACAATCTAACCTTCATTAATTTTATTAACTCTATACCGCATTTCTGATAATGATTGATTCTGGAGCTTCTAAATCATTTCTAAGAAGTTGTAAAGCGGCGTGTTCGTAGTACTTTCAAATATTTTCCTATCCAGGACAAATACCTGAAGGGTCAATATTTACCAATCTTAGCAGGGTAAGTCTCTCTTCTTGGGATAATCATGGGTAGTATTCCTATGAATAGCCAGGCGTTAACCTTTCTGAGAAGCAGAGCAAGAGGACTGGCAAGTTCAGGGGCACACCTCTAAGGACTATACTAGGAGGCTGACAAAACCCAGGGGTTACTATAACATCTAGGTTAGCCACGGTGTTGAATCCGATTTGGCTTATTAAATTGGTATTTTGAATAGCATTGATCATGCTGTGTCGTAAGTCTTGGAACAACAGTTCCCTTCAGGGACGTGGGGAAGGAGACCTCGGGCCCACCCCCTCCATCCTCAAAAAATAATTTTGAATTATCCTAAATGTTGAGGGCATTGTTATTTCCTCCCTATCCATGGGCGCCTATAAGCTGAATTTGGGGGGGGGGCTTACCTGGTCTAATTGGCACTTCCAATGCTGTATGATAGAAATTTCAAGACAAAAATATTAAAATATGAGGCAGCGTCATTCAGCTAGGGGGGGGGGCTGGCGCTCCCCTTATAGGTGGCCATGTTCCCATCCCTTCCCCCCAAAAAAGGAATTTCTTTGTATGTGCATGGTTCCGCAACCATCAATTTAAGGAGTTCAGGAAAGTATTTTGCTAAATTGTCTGTTTTGATGAACTCGACGCGAAGAAGGAAAAGGTTCCTGGGGAGCTCTCCGCTATCGCTAAACAAAATGTTGTTGCCTAATTCCAAACTTTTATTTATTCTGTGTTCCAGATAAACGGACCATGCAAACCAAATCTTTTCGAGCTTCTACGAATAAGGCCCGATTCTCAATTGTATTGTCAAAAAAAAAGTGATGATGAAAAGACTGTGAGAACTACGCTTCAAAGAATAATCGTGCTGTGTTGCCAGAAACTATCTACATATGAATTCCAGACATTCTGTTTGCCTCCGGTCAATTTCGAAATCTTCTTTTTCCCTAAAATCAACATTTTATGTACAACTCAATTTGTCATGCTTCTATTTTAAAGTTGGTATTTTTTGTTCCCTTTTTTTATCTTGGCCGTCATTAGTTTTACAGGATTATCGGGTATGAAAGGGATGACAGAGCAGATTTGTTGCAAGTCGTCACACTAAGATCGTTTGCAAAATCCATCTGCTCTGACA
The DNA here is from genome assembly GCA_029168905.1 of Artemia sp. Kazakhstan ARC1039. Lineage (NCBI taxonomy): Eukaryota > Metazoa > Arthropoda > Branchiopoda > Anostraca > Artemiidae > Artemia > Artemia sp. Kazakhstan ARC1039. The sequence continues at coordinate 11,268 of JAQQPU010010376.1, read as the reverse complement.
GGAGAGAGTAAATTATTTTTGTATTGAAATGTTCGGCCAAAATTACATCAAGGCGTTCATATCTGTGAAACAAAAACTAAGGGAAAAAATGTATTTACATGAGGCCAAAGGCAAAGAAGAAATTTAAACGGGTTGGGTGTTTTAAGTGGATCTAAGCTTTTAAGGAGAATTTTCACAAGCAGATTATTAAGTCCTTAGAATATTTCTAGAAATATTTGCATTTTTTTTACCTTAATCGACGTAAAAACTAACAACCAGGGCTAATTGTATATAATACCTAATATAACCTAACCCAACCAAAATACCATTTCTATACATTAAATATTTAATTAAAAATATACCTACAAAGTATATTTCAACTGAGCCTAAACTAAATTTATTCAAATACTGACAGGTAACCTATTAACCGGTTATTGTCTGATCTGTAGATCCAAATTCTGGAGTGTTTACCATATGATACACAAGTACCCAGCCAGGGTTGTGTCCAAGGGGGGTGCAGGGCTTGCCCCCCCCCCCCTCTTCTGAATTTTTTCTCAGAATCGTACAAGAGTAACAAAACAAATATAAACATTTGTTTTGTTCTGCAAAGTTTTGTTTACTCCCCCTTCCCAAACAAAAATACCCCCTACCCTGATCAATATTCCTGGATCCGGCCCAGCTAACGGCGTACGTTACGTGGAGTAAACTGAAGGCATGTAGAAAGGTCCACAGGCGTAAGATACTAGAGCTGGAACAATAAAATCTAGGTTTGGAGATACGAAGTTTTGTTCATGCGCATAAATTACTATTGGTACTTTTTGATAGAGCTTTTTACTTCTATCCTCTGAAGAAGACTTATTATATAGTAAAGATTGTACAGCGTTTCAAATGTTTCAATAATACTAAGATAGGTACGTAAGCTGGACTTTTTTGGGTGGAGGACTAATAACAGTTTTTTAGGGGGGATGATGAAAAAGTTGCATTGATAACACTTGAATAAGGAATGTCTATAAATTTAAGATAATTTAGCACTTGGGCGGGTTATGTGCCCTGAGACCTCCCTCCTCAATACTTCCCTGTAATGAGACGATCTGGTGAAATCTTATGATGATTATTACAACTTTTAAAATCTCAGGCTTATAAATTTCCCCTCCACAAAAAAAAAACAAGAAAACTGACATAGTTGCTAAGAAAGTCTTGATCAGAAGAGGGATTGCCCCCAAAAGACTCTAAAAACCGACTTAAAGGCACTAAACTTTTCCATATTATTTGTTCCCGTCTACAATTGACAATTAACATGATGTTCCATGTCTCACACATTGTTTTCTGTTGTTCTTCGTATTCTCATCATTAGAAATTCAATTGCTTCCCTCCTTTGAATCTATGACTCAAAGAAGAAAACAACCTTGACAATAGACTGTTGGGCTTTTACCTCATATCGAATCACTTCGATTCTTTTTTTTGTGGTTTTAAGAAAGCTATTGAAGTTTTAATTGCGCTTGAGAACTATCTCAGAACACAAAAAGTACAACTGCTATATATAAGAAATGTTGCAATTGTTCTCAATCCCCTCTCCCCTCCGTAGTTAGCGCTGTGGTGTAACTAGTACTTTGCTGAAAGCATTTAAAATGTAATAAATAATAATAAATATGGCCAGTTGGTAATTGCTAGCCTCTTATTCACCAATTATCTTTCAAAACGTTTGAACTGAAAACTTATTGCTTTAATAAAATGTAATTTTTTATAAGCATTTCAGTCTCTAAGCATTGTGACACGAAAGTGAAATTTTAATGGCATGGCACTTGTGTTAAAGCGTTTATTCTTGGAGCATTGGGAAAAAACTTAAACTTTAGCATAAATAACCAGGGACTAAGAGCAGACCTCCTCAGGCATAAAAGGATTTCTGCTCGTTTTAAATTACAATATCACCCTTTAATTGTACATGAAATTTCTTTGCGAGTTTTGCGCAAACGCGTATTTCGAGTATTTAGTTACCCCCCCCCCCCTAAAGAAATATCCGACGAATTTTCCTCTAATAGCTAGTGCGCAAATATGCAATACTTTATAGCTTACTGAAAAAGTGGTCTATAATAACCGTTCAACCATATTCAGCCCAAACATGTCGTTTTAAAACACAAAACGGTTGAGTATGATACATTGCTATGTCAAGTTTTTTTTTTGTATCTGGAAACGTATGCTAGAACCTAAAATTCCCGTCCGAGTGAGTCCTCTCCCGATATTTGTGACCATTGGTTTGATACTTCGTCATGAGAAACATAATTTTAGAGATAGGAGCTTTTAACCTCAGATTAGCGTTCTCAGACATGTTGAATTTTAAGGTGTAAATTTCTTTAGTATATAGCCTCTTTTTGAAGGGGTTCTTTCTTCCCTTTGCTAAAAGTATGCGAATATTCTTAGCGCAAAATACCTTTATGAGTAAATTCAAAATTAATACGTTTCCTATTTTTCAAATCGAAATAAAAATCGATTTCTTTTGACGTATATATCGTTGTCTAGATTCCATGTTTTAGAGTTTAGTTTCCATTGGCTAGATTTGGTATTTATTTACTTATACTTGTGGCAGGAATAAGGAGTTTCCACCTCGCCGAGCATCGATGATCTTGGAGATCTCCTTGGAAGATGTTGAGTGATATTTTGCCAGCTGTTCTGCAAGGGCGAGCCACTGAGTTGACTCATGAATCATCTGAGTTGACCGAACTTTTTGAACCCCCTGATAGGTCCAAGACCTTACTTGACCAGGCTTCACCAGTCCTTCCTCTGTCTTCCTTGGTATCTTCTTCAAGGAGCGAACTGAATATTGCACTTTCGACGTAGATCCACGTTCTAAATACGGTCTCGTAGTTGTCTTCTGAAAATACTTCGCAGATATATGTGCTCAAGCACCTTCAATGTAAGCTCATGCTTTAGTTTTACCGACCATGTTGCGCATCCGGAGAGGAGAACTGCTCTGACTAGTGCCATGTAAATTCGAACTTTCGTCCAGACAATAATTTCGCTGTGAATCCATGGGGTTTTCCAAAGGGAGGTAAAGACTTTCCGCACTTTCTGTATTATCTATAGGATATTAGTGTCGGAAGATCCGCCAGTACAAAGCTGGTAAAACAGATATAAGGAACGGTTGGCTTTTTGAGCTTAACTTAGTTGACAACAAGTGAGAATGGTCCTGTGAAGTCAAGAGCCAGAATTTTCTTTTCTCAGTGTTGATTTTTAAATCGATGGGTCTAACCAGACTACTACGTCATCAAGCTTGTTTTAGGCTTCTTCGGGCTATGAGAGGAGCCCAACATCAACCGCCTGAAGAGGTCAGTCACTAAAAAATCCCTCAGATAGGAACACAGTGCATTTTCAAGCACCCAATCCATACAGTAATCGAAGAGAGTTGCAGGGAGGACCTAATCTTGTGCAAAATAGCATTTGACCTGTCCACGTAGCTTCGTTTCTTCTTTCAGGCTGCCCATATTTTGTCTTTACTCATCGGCAACTGACAGGGTCCCAGTAGTAATCCAGTGCTTTCGTTTGATTTTTCTTGGCCTAGGATCTTATCAGCAGTTTCTGTCATCACTGTTTTATAGGTTTCCCCTCTCTTGTTGGGGTCGAATTTTCATCAGAACCTGGGGGTGTCAAATTGGTCAGTCAGTTCCAAGTTGGAGGCCTGCCAAACTTCTTTGCCTCGGAGCTTACCTGTGTCGAAGTGGGCCTTGGATTCGTTTACTCTCTAAGGTGTAAGACGTAGCGAAATTGCTGCTCCAACAAGCGTGTCGTTAAATCTTGACTGGGAGCCTATGTCCGCACCGTTGTAAGAGCGTAGGTTCTGTACAAAGCTTCCCCAGCACTGGTGCACAAGAATGAAGTTAATTTGGACCTGAATGACCGCGTCATTGGAATTCCAATTTAAACTGTGGCTAAGCTCGTTTTCAAATACGGTGTCGGTGATAACAGGGTGATTTATCAAGGCGTAGTTTACCAGCCTTTACTCATTATCGCATCTACAACCTTGTTCAAATTTTAGCAGGACTTGTCTTTTGGTATAGCTAGACGGACCATCTGTCGTTTTGAAGTCCCAAGCATCAATCAAGTAATCACGTGTGGTAACAAAAGATGGCAGCCACTGTTGCTCACTGTATAAATCATTCTTAGCCGTATCAAGAGCGTCATGGGTGAGGACATGAGTAGAGATTATTGGTGCATTTACTGGAGTTCCTTTTTGTCTGATTCTGGCAAATTCAGGGGAGACTGGCTCCTATTTGAAGAAAGAATTCTGGGTTCTTTGATTCATGATGAAATCAACCCTGTGGAATCCCGGATTATCACCTACCTTGGAATAGAAAAGATGGTACTGCTGAAGTGTTTCAGGATCCGTAGTAACTATGGAAGCAAAACCGGATATTCTGTTCTCAAACATGCATACTATGTCTATGGTGTTCTTCTACATTTCATGGACGAGAAGAGTTTGCGTATCTTCTTGCTTAACAGATCTTACATTCTAGAATTCAACTTCATTCTGGATTTCATCTGTTTAATAGCTATAGCAGGCTTTCCTAGGTTTATGGCTTGTAAAATATTTTTGGACTTCATCACCAAATTCAAAGTCGCATCATCTGCCGGGAATGCCGTGCATAGTTATGTCGAGAAGCTTATTTGCTTCTCGACACCCGTGCAAGTACGGGGGCTGTTTTGCTTGCCGGAATGTCTTAGCCGTACTTAAAACTTTTTTTCTAGTTTTTAGGTCCATTGGTGTTTCTTAAAAACAGAGTAGATCGCAAGGTCCCCTGTCTTGCGGGTCACCCGGAGCGCGTTAGCCACCATCTTGCTTGGCGTGATCCTCCGTGGTGTTCGAAACTTAACAGGAACAGATTTTTTTAAACTTTTCTATTCTCATTCTAAGGTCTTCAAGCGCACAAGAGTATGAATAAGTTGGCTAAAGTAAACCGTTTTATGTTGTAAAATTATAAGCTTACAAGACAGTGGAAAAGCTAAAAATGTGCTTCGGGTTTTCATTGTTGCTAAGGAGTATTTTTTTGGTTAAAAGAACGTTTTCTTAAGCATCGCAGGTACGAAAAATAGCTTTAGATAAAATAGTAGCTTGATACCAAATAGAATACAGCGGAACGGATGGAGCCAATCGTGTGTCCCTGCTGAGTCTAAGAATGTTGAGACGAGTTGGAATTAGAAAAAAAAAATATTACTTACCCTTTCAATTACCGCTAATGGGCTGCATAAAGGAAAATCTTTATAGCTGTTGCTTTTGCAATAGGAATTAAAACTGCTAGCGCCACAGAAAGTATAGCGCTTCGCAGTCGAGCCTGGAAAATTCAAAACAAGCTTATCTTTAGTTCATATAAATTTGGTTGTCAAATAAATGATTTTATTTGGACCCATCTTTCATATGGAACACTACATGTGCCTGGTGCTAGGGCATAAAAACAACTGATTCTAGTTTTTGGGTTTTAGTGATATTTAATAGATTTTTTCAAATTCTTTGAAAATGAAAAAAATGTACCTTTTGTATAATTGTTTCTTTTTCGGACAAAAATGATGTCGACTAAGTTAGTTTTTGGTTCCCAAAATCTATACGTCATCGCAGTTGCATATACGTCAAAACTTGACGCTTTTCTAGGGAGTGTCGTGTTTTTGAACGATTGTGTGCTATCTCTTGATATCTCGATTTTCATACTATACGTCAGAATTTGATACGTCATCGCGTATTTTCATTCTATACGTCATTCTATAATTTTCATTCTATACGTCATCGCAGTTGCATATACGTCAAAACTTGATGCTTTTCTAGGGAGTGTCGTGTTTTTGAACGATTTTGTGCTATCTCTTGATATCCCGATTTTCATACTTGTAGCGTATTTTCCAACAGTTTCTTCTAGCGGGGTGTTCCTTGGACCAGGCTGGGGGGGGGGCTCTAACTCCCGACCCACCCTGTGAGCATAACTATACTTCATAATTAAAAGCCTTTTTGGCAATTGAAAATTTCATATTCACGTTCACAGTGGTCATTGAATTCTTTAGTACAATCCAAATGGTTTTCAGATTAAGAATCCACAGGAAAAGTTAAAATAATGAAATCCGATTCGTTCAGTTGTTCTTTTGTTTCTTTGTTTCATTCTTACAGCGTCAAACCATTCTTTAAAAGAAGTATACAATTGTACCTACAAATGATATCGAAAGCCCAAAGGCGTCATTGACCCTTTGAGCCCACGTAATTCTCGCTAGACGATTTTACCTCAAAAGAAGTCCCGCTGCGTAGAAGGGCAGCTAATAATGCGACGCGAATATGCAAATCACACGAATGAGAGATTATGAAGTTTGAATTTGTAATGGCAAACAATAATCATCAAGTATAGGTGCACCATAAGTCCCCATGGGGGTCTGATCATGCTACTTGCTTCACCGGTATCTAGGAGAAGTAGATGATATCTCTTCAATCTGAGCCTCCTAAAGTACTCCTTCTGACCTGCATCCGGACGTTTCTTTTTGGGTTTCTCATTTTAGGGCACTTTTTTAGTACCCAGTAAACATGTGAGATAGACCCCATCGAAATCTCAAAGATGCTGTATGAAAAACAGGTTTTCGCTGCCTAGTGAGGCATTGCTCACTCCGTGACAAAGATTTAAACTTTAGTTTTTTGGGGTTTAAGGGGCAAAAAAAGGTACGTAGATTAGGTTACGTATTTAACGTGTGCTATGCTTTATCCCCACCCCTCTCCCCCTATTGTGCAAATATATAGCGTAAATTTGTTTCTGAACTATGATATTTGTATCATACTTTGTTTTATTTCATTAGTATTAACCAAAATTCACTTCTCGCGTATTTACTCGATACTAAAAACAAGTACCTCTTTTAGTTGTGAAGTAGGAAAACTAAGTTTTCTCAACCGTCAAACCCTAAGAATCGTTTTATTCCGTAGAGAATGATCAACTGGGCCTCTAAGAAGCTATCTGGTTTTAGCTAAACCACGAATTCCGATTCCTAAGGAATGTGAGACATTTTGTACAAATATTAGTGAAACTACTTCTACTACTACTAACAACTCACCGCACAAACAAGCCGCCTGTGGCCAACACAGCTACGCACGCTCCTTCTTCATCCCAATCTATTTAATACTTATTAATTACCATAAAAGAGATTTTTCTTTGGTGTGGATCCTCTTCCTACTAATCAGAAAAAGCTTTCCAGCGTAGTGCCTCCACGTAGTTTTAATTTGGGGCCGATGACATTTTTAGAACAAAATAGATAACACGAAAACATTCTTTGTAAAGCCCTTTTCAAATATTAATTTAAAAAACTTTTGCCACAAATCAGCATCGATAAATAAATGAAACCCAAAACGAACAGAAATTAAAATAATTAACCGAGTCAAACTCAAAACGAGCAGAAATTAACATAAGTTGGGCGCAAAACCCCTATGCCTTCCCAAGGCCGGAACATAATTTGCACTTTGCTGAAAAAAATATAAATGTTCTTACTTTTATAAGTTTAATAAATCAAATAATACTAACATTTTGATTACTAACTATCAGTATATGTATATTAAACTGACAATGCACATTCATTTGTATTTCTTTCAGTAAAGTGCAAATTTTGTTCTGGCCTTGGGAAGGCATAGGGGTTTTGCGCCCAACTTATTTTAATTTCTGCTGGTTTTGAGTTTGACTCGGTTAATTATTGTAATTTCGGTTCGTTTTGGGTTTCATTTATTTATCGATGCTGATTTGTGGTAGTTTCACGCTTGGTAAATTATTTGATTTTATTTTTGCTAATTTTTTGTTTAATGGAGTACTTTACTTTTCTGTCAAAAACTTATTTTGTGGAAAAAGTTTTTTAAATTAATTTCTGTTCGTTTTATATTGACATAGTCTTTTCAGGGAAAAAGAAAATAATACTTTAAATATTTTCGTTTTAGAAGACTTTATAGTTTGGCCTGCAAAATATTGATTGAATGTGTTTTGGAAAATGGTGGGCGTGAGAGGGGCGTTAGTCGCTATCCAATCGCTGTCAACTATTAAAAAAAGCACTAGCCCTTTCAATTTCCAATTGAATGAGCCCTTTTGAATTTTCTACTACAACGCTTTCAATAAAAACTTTATATGACCCAGGGCACAACATACAACCCTTGCCCTGAGGGCTGTGGGGGGAGGGGTTGTTATAATTAAAGACCTAATTTCCAAAACTTTCAACTACGTTGAGTAAAACCAAAACCCTCCAATCACTTTCGACTATTAAAAAGGCCACTAGCCCTTTGAATTTACAATCGAATGAGCCTGTTTTGAAGTTTCTACGACAACGTCTTCTATAAAAACCTTATATGCCCCCAGGGCATAACTTCAAACCCTTGCCCTGAGGGTTGTGGGGGAGTGTCCTCCTCAAAAACATATTTTCTATCTGGAAATCAACTACGCTGAACAAAATGGCTATCTCAAAATTTTGATTGGATGTGTTTGGGGGAATGATGGGCGTGGGGGGGGGGGCTAGTTGCCCTCCAATCCTTTCGGCTATTAAAAAGGGCACTAGCCACTCCCATCTTCAATCGAATGAGCCCTTTTCGAAGTTTCTACGACAACTCCTTCGATACGAAGTGCCCGGGTATGGAGAAAAAAACAAAAAACAACACATTGTGCCCACATCGTTCTTTACTTAGGCAGCGCTGCCTATGATTTTAATGAAATTGGGGAAAAACTGAAAGGGCTGCCTCTTTTTCATTTGGCTAATCAATTTTTTAAACATCCCCTAACTGTAACCTATACTCTCTTCAACATAATTAATCATCATTAAAGAATAAAAGATCAAAATCCTTTCATAGTTGTTTGTTTATTCTTGAACCTCATAGTTAAGCTCATATTCGAATTTGAATCTGCGGAGAGGCCTAGTAAAAAAAGAAGTTTTATGGGAAAGTAATTCCTCTACATCATGGAAAAAATTGACTGAAATACTTCTCGAAAATTTTCTATAAGAGCAGCTGTTATATTTACAAGCAGGCTTTTAGGTAAGTAGGGGGTCCTTAGGAACTGTCGCCCTTGCAAATATATATATTTTGCAATTTTTATATATTATCCACCCGTTTTTACGTTTTCGAAAGTTCTACCCCTCCTCCCCCCTATAATGTCATCCCCTCCCTAAACTGAAAATCCTGGACACTTGCATGCTTTGAGATACTGTACATGGGCGTACATAGCTTCTTCTCTCGAGGGGGGCAGCCCATTCTTTGATAAAGGGTGGGGGATGAAGTTATATTGGCAGTTCACAAAACCTTACATTGCCAGCAAGTTCTATCATACCTATGAAATCTTTATTAATAAGTAATCACCCAAAATCATCAATCATCGATAAGTTTCAGCATTAATCAATCTTCTTGGGTTAGAGCTAAATCTTTCCAAGACATTATGGATAATGGCTTTTTGTTTGACATTTATTCTGTGATTCCAGCTTTGTTGCTTTTCAACCATCTACCTTTTATCAACTGTTTTTTGAACCATCTACCTTTTTTAACTGTCTTTTCAACCATGTCTAGTGTAAATTTGAAGTTCTAGGTGGGGGGGGAGCAGCTGCCCCCCCCTGTCCCCCCTTCCCTACACCCATGTATCTGTACATGTATGACTGGAATGGTACTGCGCTAATTAATAAGGAAGAAAAAATTGTTGGATCCATCTGGGCAAAAGTATAGTGTTATTTACCATTAGTTTTTTTGCAAATTAACATTTTGCAAAATTTTGCAAATTAAATTTGCAAATATTTACAAATTCTGTCTGTTGCAAGCTGTTACTTTTTATTCATGGCCCCGATAGGGAATCCGTCTTGCCTTTCTGTAGTTTCTGTTCAGAAATGCCGTTTCTGTAAATGTAAGTCTGGAATGTTGTCTGGAGTAAAATCAAAATTTATTTAGAGGTCTTTTACTAAATATTTTTTTATTTGACTAATCTACATCAACACAAAATCTTGTGTAATCAGCATGTACACAGCATCATAAGGTCGTAAGGCATCGCCAAAGATTAAAACTAAAGAGCTTTCTGGTGTATTGGGAGGACATTCATTACGTTAGTTCGTGGTCAAATGAGGCGTGATGGTGATGAGGCACTAGGAACACGGAGTTAAAGCCAAAGGGTGGGTTGGAGGCAAGGCCGTACCCAAAGAGGGGGTTAGGGGGGTTTGAACCCCTCCCGAAATGTTTTTTGACTCGTAAAAACGTAACAAAAGTGGATGTAAACAAATTTTAAATGCGTTTTATGAAGTTTTTTTTGTGTAAATCCCCCCCTCCCCCCCCGAAAATTTGTTTTGAGTAAAGCCCCCTCCGAAAAAAATACTGGGTACGGCCTTGGTTGGAGACTGTGGTGAAGGCAAGATGGAAGGCACTAAATTGCATCCACTTGGGAGAGACAGTACAAAGCCAATGTAAAGTACTAAATCTAAACACAAAGAATTTTAAAACTCTGGTGTTATCCATGTGTCCCTTAGTCTTGCCATAAGATAAATACAATTTGGTTTATTTCTGTCATTGTATTTATTTCGTGACATTTACTGTGGCAATAAAACAAATAGGAAACGGGAAACAACAACCAATCTCTAGGAATTTCCTGGTTGCTCTATTATTTTCTCTGTCCATGAAGCAACAATTGTAATCTAGGTTTGAATCTTGGCTATTCAGTATGGATTTTTAGCCATTACTTGCTAAATTACTGAATACTTGCATATATGTTTCCTGGAAGTACAGATAGTTATTACAGGACCTAATGTGAATTATCGCATCATGAATGTCTCATTGAATCACTTTTTACGGTTGTTCAAGACTCTGAAAAATTAAACAATCCTGCCTCTCAGCTTACTCTTCAAGAAACGGGTAGACAGTTAAAGTGAATAAATCAACATTTAAGAAACGCTTAGATCAACTTTACAGTACAACCCCTTAATAGCATACCTTTCATCCGTAAACACCCTCCTTTTCTCACGGCCCGCCTCATAATTGCTGGCAGAGCAATAAATAAGAGGAATCTTCCTCCCGTGTCGGTTGGCTGGAAACGGTGGCCCTTTTTGTCAGGTAAAATGACTAATTTACGATAGAATATCTATCGTTCCCCAGATAGAAGTCTTTGTAGCAAATCAGACTAATCTAATTACAGAGAGCAATAGGTGGGCAGGGTATATTACAGCTAAAACGTCGGGACATCCATGCCTACCCATCAACGGTGAATGAAATATATGCAATGGCTCCGAGCGTAGCTAACAAATTAACTACTGAATCAGCTATGGAATTAGATTAAATTGTAC
>JAQQPU010010374.1:0-24906 GCA_029168905.1 Artemia sp. Kazakhstan ARC1039 | reverse complement strand
ATAAAGTTGTAAATTAGTTGTAAAGTTGTAAACTTTAGCGTAAAGAGTGAGGTATTGAGGAGGGGACTAATTTTAAAAGTATTTGAAAAGCGTAAACATCAACCCAAATACGAAACATGAGACGAAAAGATATAAACTTTTTTTTTAATAGATCGTCCTGAAAGTTAAAAAGCAAATACTGTGGATTGATGACTTACGCGAACGAAGGTTTTCAAGGAAAATAAAACTTTTCGCTAACTTTTCCATGAAAGTGCTTGGATCCTCTCTAACCTGAGTCTAGGTACCCCACCCCCTTGATAAATTACCCCTACGGAAATTTACCTCTGTAGAAAATTACACTGCGGAAATTTCTCGTTACTGAAAATTACCCTAGCTAAAAATTCCCCCTAGACAATACCTCTTGGTAGTTCCCCCTAGAACCCCCCCCCCCTCCTCCACGCGAGATTTCCCTTAAAATACTCCCAGCAGAAAATCTCCCCCCGCTGAAAATCCCCCCATATTCCTCCTGGATAATTTCGTATCTTAAATAGAAGGGAAATTGAAAGTTCCAATCACCTTTTAAGTCAGAGGCAATAGTATAACGTTGGCACAAAAGAGGCATTAGGGTTTAATTTATTAAAAAAATTTCCCAGAAGAAATGGTTGTATTGACTTCAGAGGGGGCGTGTTAAATTACAAATTAAAAGTACTAGTGCCTTTTTTAAGAGTCAAAAGTGATTGGATGAAAGCAGCCACCCTCCACTCAACAACATTTTTCCCCCAAACGCATTCAATCAGAATTATGTATTAAATCCTAATCCCCCTAGACCCATTCTTATATTTATCTAATTACTCATGGAGAACTAGACAATTTAGATATTGAGATGTGCTCTTTTAGACATCAGGCACTCCCAGCCTATAAAATGACCCATCTCCCTTTCTTTATAGTACCTGATGCGCAATTATGCGTCACCAAACATTATTTCACAAAAAATCATTTGAATCAACTGAAATCAATCTAGCATTAAGATACTTCAAACATCAACAATTTGTCTGGATTACGGGAATTTCGACTAATGAATACCCCACCATGTGGCATTACTTCCTCTGGACCTAGAAGCTCAATAGATTTTTTTTACACTTTTAAATCGATTGGGACTCTCAAAATTTTCAATTGATAGAAACTTGGTTCTCTTCGGGGCAAAATCATGATTTTTCAGAATTTTTTTGAAAAAAAGGAAACTTTTTTCAGGCGCACCGACACTCCTTCATAAAAGCTCTCACTAGATTATGCATCACTCTTTACAATTTCAATAAATATTAACTTGAATGAACTTGGTCATTACTAGGACACTAGGATTATACTACTCCCCCCCCCTACCTCAGAACCAATAAAAAGATGTAAAGACATATACCAAAATTATACACGAGAGTAGTGAGGACTTTTAAGGTCTGATGAAACAGTATCCCCTTGAATTTCGATCTGGACACTTTTTTAAGCTTCTTCAAGACGCAGATGCATGTTACGGCATAGGGAATGTTTACTTTTGCTTGTTACATAATAAGACTTTTTAGAGACCTTTAGTCAAGCGGGGAAATCCCAGTTGTAACTGAGGGGGACGCACACGTGGGTCTTACGTAATGACAGCACACACGTGGGGTGCTGCGTAAAGACGGTGCACACATGAGACGTGACACAATGTTACAAGTGGGTTTTGCGTAATGACCGGGGGGACAAATGGGTGTTACGTAATGGCGGCGCACACGTGGGATTTTACGTAAAAACAAGGCAGACGTGGGAGTAGTGATGCCTCAATCTGTTCCATGACAGCCCTATCCCTTGATTCTATGACAGTTCTATCTCTGGATTCAAGCGGTGCCCTATCCTGAAATACAAGCGTTGCCTGTCATTCCATGAAAGCAAGCAGGTGTTGGTTACGTCACAGAGAATGTTAAAATTTGCTTGTCATGTCATAGGGAGAGTTTACCTTGGTTGTTATTTAATATGGAATGTTTTCTAAGGGATGCAAATTTTACGTCATAGGGAATGTTTAGTTATGCAAATGTTACATAATTTGACGTGTTAGAGACCGTTCGTTAAGTGGGGTATTCCCACTTGTACCTGAGGAGGAGCACAAGGGGGTGCTACAAAATGACAGCGCACACGTGGGTGACACGTAATGGCAGCGCAGATCTGCGGGTATTAGGTAATAGCAGTGCCTACGTGAGGTGTTACGTAATGATGGCGCACGCGTGAAATGTTAATTAATACTTTAAGAGATTTTTTCTTCGGGATTTATTTTTCTTTCAAGGCATTTTCTCTTCTTTCAAAGACTTTTTTTCAAGACATTTCTCAAGATTTCTTTACTTCTTACGTAATGGGGAATGTATACCAGTGTTACGGATAAGACACTCTAATGTGACATGTTTCTTCAGGGGCCCGTGGAGGATCCACAGTTGTAACTGAGGAGGACACGCATGTGGGTGTTACTTAAGGGCAGTATACACGCGGGAATGCTATATAATAGTTTTTGAGATTTAATTTTTCTTTCAACATGTGTTTCTCAGGGAACCTTTATATTCTAATGATTTTTTCCCCATTAGGACTCGAAAGGCCATTTTCATCCAATGGAACTGCACCCTAGACATCTAGACTATAAATACATTTGTAATATTATGGTTCGGCTAATACATTCTAAGAAATAACCAATCCCTTGCAAGGAGAACCCATGTTCGCGCATACTAGAATGAGTAAACGGTTTGCATGTTTCCAACCCTTTTATACATGAGAGCGCAAAGCATCCCAATCATATTGATTTTGCATTATTAGATACACCTGCTTGTTTTCTGCAATGTTCTAATCCGATCTAGACAGGTTGAGTTGCAGAGCAGATGTTACGTGGCATTGCCGTTTAATAATTCTTAATTGCGTAAATGATTAGGAACTGAAGTTTTATCCTATATCAATAATTTTAAAAAGACACAGACTCTTGTAAATAATACTTTTATTAATAAAAACAAATTTACAAGCATTATTAAAACACAGAAAAAACAGTTAAAAACACAGCAAAGGAAAAACAAAACGTGAAAAGCTTAAGAAGAATAAAATGTAAGCAAAAAGAACAATGTATTAAAGAAAGCTAGGAATCCTAGCGATAATTTCCAGGGAGTGAGTTGATATTAGCGGTAAATTTAAGCCCTATTAAGAGCTATTTCTGAGAGCTTTTAATGAAAATGACACATTTCTTTCAGCCAAGACTATGCATATTTCAAAGCACTGTGACAATATGTGACTAGCCCATCCTAGTAAGCAATTTAAGAGAAGAAGGGTTGTTATTAGAGGTAAAATTTCATTTACTCTTTAGTTCATGTTTTACAAAGCTCCTAAAAATAAAGAATTTTGCATTTTTTTGCTAGAAAAAATCACGGATGCTTGTGGGATGTGGGACAGTCTTTTTGGATAAAATAAATGTCTATGTTAGCCGTTTTGTTTTGTACGGATACCTGCACCTTTTAAAAATGAATGCGCCACCGTCTGGCATATCTTTACAAGTGAACGGTACTCCAAATATGGAGTCACTAAAATAATCTGTACTACACCGGAAAGTGCAATGAGACAGAAATTTTATTTTTAATACATTTTCCTTCAATTTGAGCGTATAAATATAGGTTAAAACGGTCAGAGCTGTATCAGTTCCAATTCTTTGGTCACTGAACAAAGTGTATATTATGGAGAAACAAACTGGAGACGAACAATTTTTCGAAGTAAGTTACTTTAATAATTAAATAGTTAGTATATAATTAATTTACAGATTTCTTCGTTGAAATAGATTGTTAGATCATGTATTTCAAAAACCCAAGAGCCATATAGACACAAAAATATATGAAAAATAAAGAAATCCCCAAAAGAAGAAATTACAAAGCAAACAGAAACATGATAACTAGCAAAAATACCTAATGATAATTTAGCGAGAAAATAATTGTAATTCTATATAATTATTAATTGTATAAGCTTTTCATTCTTTCTAAGCCTGTATCTATGCACAGATGAATACGAAATATTGTGGTTCGATTACTACTATGTAACCATCGAAATAAAATCATAGCCGGTAAATTAAGTTTAAAATAAACTTCCTCTCCAAAACTAGGTTTAGCCTAATTATAATGATTCAATGTTGTAGAATTTAAAACCAGCCTTGCCAATATGAACGCTGTTAACATTCTAGAAATTAAGCCAATCCCCTACTCTCTTAATAAACTACTGACCTCACTTAACCCAATCTAAAGTCAATTATCATATGCATATGAGACATTTACAAGCCGTTTCCGCATTCTAGGTTTTTGGCAGATTCCATTTGAACTGTAAATTAAATGTCTTATGTATTATAAAATATGTCTTAAAACGAATGTGGAGGAGTGTAGGGTTATTTAAATGATAAATATATCTAGTTAAATAAGTATCCTATTGATTCTAACTACAGTGTGCACCACAAAGTGCAATCAAAAGGAGCTGTGTATCATTTTCGTATCAATATGTTTAAATTAGTACCGTTTTTTACTATGTGTGGCCTTGTTGAAACAGAATGGGTAAATGTTTTTAGGGAGGGGGCCATAATGCTTGTTGAAATTATGATTTTTAAGAATTAATTAACTAGAAACTAAAATATAAGTTAAATTTAAGGATCCTGTGGCAAAGAATCCAAAGCTAACAGCTTCCTCACATAAAAATCAAATGGAGACACCAACCATAAAACCATCTGTTATAATGTACGCAGGTTCTTCAACACAAGATGGGAATGCACAAATCGTGCAACAACTTACCAGGACTTCATTGTCGACTGCACTAGCCGATAATGTAAAACATAACCTTCCGTATTATGAACCTTCAGTGCAAAGCGTAAGTAAAAACTATATTTTACTTTTTCGCTTTTTCTCGTCAACAGGTTGAAATTACGTTTCTACCCCAGTATAATCCATTAGCCTATAAGTAATTGTGTCTCCAAAGCCATGTAGAAACGTGTTGTGGGAACGAAAAATACAGTGACGTTAGAATTTCTAATTCAATAATTCAATAATTAAATTTTCTCGTAACTTTTGATGGATTAAGTTACATGAAATGAATTAAAGATATTCAAAATCAACATTAAAAGAAAATTCGTTTGATATGTATCTTGAAAAAACTACAGCACCCCGACCAAACAAAAGAAATAATGATATGGAAATAAATATAGGCCGTTTATTTAGGCAAAACTGATATCCTATGTTGGGAAAGAAATTATGAAGAAACAATGGAGGAGAGATATTTGAAAGTTCCATCAATTATTTGTATGTATGTGTATGTGTGGGGATGAAATGACCTTCACAGCCCATTGGACTTGGGTCGTAAGTCAAGCCAATTGCCATTTGTTTAAAAGTATGTATTATTACCGGGAGAGGTGGCGTGGTGGAGAAGGCTAGTAGGATCCTTTGTTTTCAAAACAGATAAGAAGTATTAAGATAAAACTTTCAGGGGAATGTTGGACAAAATCAGAACACACTATGTTCATTTAGGTTGTCAGTATTGTGTATCAAATTCAAACTTTCAGGATATATTTAGTGTTGGGGGGGGGGGGGGGTTGTGAAATATCCAAACTATACTATGTGCACACAGCTAGCAGTATTCTTACTGCTTCTGCTATGACTACTACTACTATGCGTATATATTTTTTTATTATACAAATGTTTTAAATAATATGAAAATATAGATCGCTAATAATCCAATTTTTTCTACTTTTATAAAACAATACAAATTACACAATGAAAATAAATTCTAATATTCTTATAGATTAACAAAGCTGAGTTACCACCACTACCAACTCTAGGGTTCTGCAACCTCTTTGTCAAAGAGGTGAGGATGACGGTGGTGTGATTAAACTTGTATCCTCAAACAGTCTTTGAGGATACAAATTTAATCATACCACCGTCAGATTTTAACAACAAACAAGCTATGATGGAACAAGCTCCATCTGTCGACAATGACCTTGAGTGGTACGGGAAGTTTTTAAGAGAATATTTTGTAGGTACTGATTGTTTCGATGATTTTCCCTCTGATAATAACGATGATGATGATGCCGAGTTGACTGATTACTTTTTGAAAGAATATTTTAGTGATAATAATGTTACTTCTACCTCTAATTCATTTAATATTCCCCCAAGAGCAGTTAAACAGGGTTTGGATGGCAGTTTTGCCCAACCAGATGCATTTGAAGATTAAGGTGGGTCAGAAATCTTGGTTGAGTCGATCAGCTGAGTCCAAACACCTGTAATATTTTAGATGATTTGTCCTGAGTGAGCTGGATGATTTTTCCTCCACTTACCAACCCTCTTATTGAGGTTGAAGGTGGACAAACTGGTGCAGGTGGTGGGGGTATGCAAATCTCTCCAACAACCATTAAATTGCCTTAATTTTATTAATCAAACTCAGTCTTGCACAATATATATGTTTATACGGACGTATTTGGGGACCCATTTAATTCCTTAATATCGGGGACATTTTAAAAGACCCCATAAACATTGTACATTCCTATGTGGGCAAGATTCGAGCCCTTCTTGAACGACAAATTTGGTAATGGGGTGGATGGGACAGTATAAAAGCGCCAATAGCACTAAGGTTGATTTATTTAAAGAAAACGGTGGTGAAATTTATTACCATTTTCTACATACTGAAATGTTAGCCTTTCATCCGCATTTAGAAAGTTTTGAGGGTTTTGTTTATGGAATAGATAAATAGTATTGTAACTAAATTAGATAATTATAAAGAAAATAGTAGTGACGTAGTGATTTTATTTATTAAAAATTTAAGTGTAATTATATGTGAATTTAAAAAAGATTATATTTTTAGAGGTGGTGGTGGGGCGTGTTCGAGGCCTACAATTTTAAAATATAATTCAGATTTGGAGGAATATCAAGGTGTGCAACGAATCTGGTCGAGTACAGGGTTACAGTGTTTTAAATATGAATTTCTTGTTGCGGTCCACCGACTCCTGCAAGATAATACTTCTAAGACAAAGTTGGACAAATTGGCAGCTGATGGGGGCGGAGTGGGGCAAAGTTTCCTAAAGTAGATCTCAATTGTTTAAATGGATACTATCCAGTAACTTTCAAGGGAATAGATATTTTTTAACAGACTAGTGAACATTTAAAGATTGGTGTTACTTTGTTACAATTTGAAACAGAATTTGAAGAGGATGAGCGCAGTGATAAAATAGGGGGTTGTTTTTCCATTGAGTGCTTGTATTGTATCATTGAAGCCCTGTGTATGGCTTCTTTGCATGCCTGCAACATAACCTGAATCAATTGGACATTTTAATCCAATTTCAGAAATTAGTAGGGTTCTGTGGGATGGTAGTATTTTCGGGGTGTACGCTACTATTGTCCAACACGTTTATCTATATTTTGGACAGAAGTAAAGCTAAGGCATCACATGAAACAATGCAAAAGTCATGGGTACCAGTCTGTTGAAATGGTTAGCAGTGACAAGGAATTTTTGCTTTTCAAAAATTTCCAGAATACACTCTTACAGAGTGACAAGATCAACTTAGATAATGAGGCCGAACTCACAGATGTGTACAATCCAACAAATTCAAACCCTGTCAAAGAACATGAAACCATAACAGTCTTTTATGCCCACGCTCAAAGAAACTCGTGTAATACCATGCAAGTGTTAGAAGTAGTCGAGGCATTGGGAGGGCTAGATTGTATAAGCACAACCATAACTGCACTTATGATAACAGCAAATAAGGCAATCTCACGGTTGCTGCACACAAATTATCCAATGATTCTACCACCAGAGGACAGGTTGCCCCCTAAAAATCAGAAAATAAGCTGGGCTTGTAAGGGGAAATTTGATAAGGGTAAGGGGGAGATAGGGGGTAAGGGAAAAAGTGGCAAGTGGAAAGGGGTAAAGGGAAGGTCCGTGGCCACGATCATTTGAGGCAAGAAATTTCATCCGGAGGGAGTAGCTTTAGTGGAGTGGCCCATCAATCGTGTAATGTAAACGTTAGTTAACAATATTTTCTACCTGTTTTTATACACAATTCCAATTATAATTTGAAGTTCATTTCACCAGCACTGGCACGTATGCAGAAAGGTGAAGTTGTAGATGACGCAGGAGTAGATGTTTCTGTTTCTTATAATATCATACCAAAATCATCTGAGAAGTTACTTCTCTTAGAATTCAAATGGAAAACAATACATAGTGGTCATACGTGCTTGAATAAAATCCGTTTTTTAACTCCTTTAGTCTTTTCCCCAAATCCCTAGGCCAATTGATTCCAGTACAGAAAAGTGACAATTTTGATAGTTTCCTCCTCGTTAAATGGCGCTTTCTAGATTATGAAATGTATGGTTTATTAACGTGTAAGGGAATATGTGCATAAGATTATTACAACTCCACCTCGATGCTAAGTGAGGAGAAACTACCGCCCATTGAAGCGTTTTATAATTCACTTAATGATTGTCAATGTACGACTGCCGACTAAAAATTTGCCAAGATGGTTTGAGCAAAGGGAGGGTGTAAAAATTGGAGGTATTATGTCAAAATGTACTTGGCTCTATTAACATTATTGGATATTGTGAGTAAGAACACGGATAAAACCTATTTCGAATTTGGGTTGTGTTTGGGTCATTATTGTTCAACTTCTCATATGGTGATGAATTTAATTCAAAACATCAATAAAGAAGTAATAGGTCTGATCACCGACGTGGATCAGCATCTATTGGTAGAAAGATTAATGATTGGAGGCTATGTTTTTCACGGGGATCATATCTTGAAAACTGATCCGACTGGACAAAACACCAGTTTAACGTCTGATGTATTTTTTTGGATATGAATTCCCTTTATCCGTTGGCAATGTCTCACTACTGTTTTCCGTGCAGTAATTACAAATGGCTTAACAACCCGTGTGCTTCAAATTTCCCCGACATTGCCACCGTTGAGGTGACTGGACCGCAAGGATGGTTTTTTGAAATTGATGGTGATATATGGATGGAACTCCATGACTCGGTAGAGGATTTTTTTCCCAAGCATAAATAGACCGGTGACCAAGGACTCTTTGAGTCCATACAATTTATCTTTTGTATAAATTGCGGTTATGCACTGGACACCTTCAAATTAAAAACTAATTGCCGATCTTGATCCAAAACAGAATATTGTTGTCCATCATTTCCTATTGCGATGGATGGTAGAAAATAGTGCCAGGTAAAAAAAATACATGGAGCCCTACAATTTGATAAAAAGTCATATTTGAAAAGGTTTATTGACGCTTTTGTCAGTAAACGTCCACAACCGAAAACAAAGGTTAAAAAAGAAATCTATAAGCTCATTTTAAATATAGCCTTCGGTAAAATTTGCGAAAGCTTACGAAACAGACGTCGATGTGATGTTGTAACCAATCCAAAATAATGTGCTCTAATTGTTGCCGATCCCAACTTCACATCATTCACTATCATAGACTCCAATATGCTCCTCCTACATAGGAAATAAGAAAAGTCATTTTAAATATAAATATTGCTGGTGATAGTTCAATAATGGAAATCTCCAAGAAACTCCTGCTGTCATTCTTTTGCAATGTCTGTAAGGTGGAATGGCCGAGGGGGGGGGAAGTTTATGTGTATTGTGGAGACAGTGATTCCCTCCTCTTAATAAAACTGAAAATTTACTGAATTATTTGGCAAATGGTAAGCACATTAGCTCTTGAATGGATTTTACCAATTGAGATGAGTCCATTTATCTGGAACTAGTGAAGCGCCAGGCCCCAAATCAATTGTTAATGTTAAAATCCAAGTCGGGGAGAGACTTAATATCCAATGGAGTGTTTTCAGGCCCGTAGGTGTACTGTGTGGAAACACACAATGAAGATATCAAACAAGTGTGCAAGGGGGTGCCTACAAACTATGTTAAAAGTAATTTTGACATGGGTGTTTATAGAAACTGTGTGGATGGTAGTTTAGTTCCGAGAGCGAAAATGATGTGATTCGCTCTTTACAGTTTAATAACTACACAGTTAGAGTAGAGAAAAACGCCATGGCAGCCATATAGGACAAAAACTATGTATGCTAGGGGGTTTTCAAGGTACTACCCTCTGGGCGCTACCGTATTTCAGATCGATTTGAATGTATAGACTATAGAAAACAACTCGGTCTGGATAAGTTCCCCTAAACTCAATAATAATACTACCAGGTGGGTTTGGGTGGTGGGAAGATTCTTTTTTAGTTTCTTTTTATTTACCAATACATTCCATCAATATTGAACAGCAGCAGCAGCAGCAACAAGGCTTGTGCGTATATGTTTGCGAGACAGAGTTATTATTATTATTATATTTTCAATGTGTTTTTTTTTTCAAATTGCACCGCGCCCTTCCCTGCCTCTGTGGGCCCCCTTGTCTTCCAGCCTGGTCTTCGACCACCAAAGTGGCCTCCCCGTGTGGTTAAGGGGATCTCATTTCTAAATATATTTGTATTTATAAAAATGTAACTTTTAAATATGCATTTATTTATTATTATTGTTGATGTTGTAAACAAAATAAAATGAAAAATAAGTGTTGATTTTATTTAAACTGTGATACTATTATTATGTGTATTAAACTATATTTTGTTTTTTTTATTCGGTTGATTAAAAATATTTATTTGTTATGTGCTACTTCTATTTTTCCGCTAATTAAAAATATTTATTATATATAAATAAAAGAAAACATGATTCTTAATTGTTGTTGTTGTTATTCTTGAACATCGTCCTAGGAATAGGACTGCGATAGGGAAATTATTTATTCCATAGACATCTATAGTTTACAGTTTGTTCTAGTTTATCTGTTGAAACCAAAACAATAAGTATCAATTTAAAACACCATTCAGATCGTTTCTTTGTGGTCCATCAATGTCAGGCAAGACAAGACTTTTAACAAAAATAATTAAAAATTTTGATAAAATCTTTATGGAAAAGCCCAAAAAATTTACTATTGCTATTGTGTTTGGCAAGAATTATATGATAAAATAAAGGCTATTGCTGCAGCACCAGATACTGCGCAGCACTGCATATAAATACAATATAGTATGACCATTCCCTATCTCAACCATTGTACAAAGCCGAACCGAGATACAAGTGCTCCGCAGAGCATTTAAACAAGTATAAACATAAGTGACATTAGATTTTTTCACGGTTAGACAAGTCAGATTTTTCTTGAACGCAAGGCTTTGCTCTATTATAGTCATAGTCCAAAAAAGGCTGCATTGGCGGAACAATTGATAAGAATTATTCGACTTTTAATTTTGAGATATTTTACATTGAAAAATACTACTGCTTTTATTCAAGATTTAGATAAAATCATGCTAATTAATAATCAACAACCCCATTGATCTTTTTCCAGCGTTATGTCTCAGGAAGTTCATCGAGGAGATCAAAATACACTTTACACATTTCTTAAACAATATTCCACTTCCAGTTTCAGTGAAAAGGTTGAGAAGAAAAAATTCAATGCCGGTGATACTGTTTGAATTAAAAGAACAACTAATTTTTTTCAAATAGGGAATTACTTATGGTCCACTGAGCTTTTTAAAGTGTCAAAATCCTAGACACTAAACCCATAACATATTATCTACGAAACACCAAAGACGAAGAGATTCTCAGTGGTTTTTATGGTATGAATTACAAAAAGTTAAAAATAACGGTAAAATTTATCAAAATGAAAAAATATTAAAGAGTCGTACACATAAGGGCAAGAGACAGTTGCTTGTTCGTTGTCTAGGATACAACTCTGATTTTTATTCTTGGGTAGCAGTTGAAGACATTAACAATTCCCAATGATTTCTATGTGACATTCATGTCCAATGTATCTGATCCAATCTGCAATGATTAGAATAATACAAGTGATTTTTGGATAAAACTCTCTCCCACCATCAAATTTGATGGCGAGTAAGAAGTTGCTCTTGTCAATTGTATTCTCAAAAAACATATGATACCCTGAGAAAAGACCGCGAATATGATATACAAATTGGATCACATGATTGGCCACTCGTTAACGATCATCAGATAGAAAACACGAATTCATTTGAATATCCCTTTGTCAAATTGAATGATTTGTGTCTTGCTATCAGTAGAATAATTTCCACTCGTAGAACTGGAGCATTTCAATTCAACTATTCTATGGAAAAGGGCAATATCAACATTTGTTCACCCATTGACAATGAATAGGTTATTCTCAATGATAGTATGAAAGATGTTCTTGGTATAATCAATGGTAAAAGTGCTGGAAGCACTAGTGGCATGGATCTTGTCATTTTCGCTGACTATCCCCCTGCCCTTTTCTCGGACAGTTGTATGTTTCTTTGCACTTCATTCGTTGAAAAATCCAGAGTTGGCTAGCAATTTTCCCTCCTACGAGTTCTTCAACGAAAACCAGTCAAAATCGCATTCATCATGATAACATAAAGCACCTTCATTATTTCCCTGTAAACATTTACTATTTGAAACTCTGTCAGTTAACACTAAGATCTGAATTTTGTGATCCTTTAGCAGTAACAAAAGATTTGGCAGTGATTACATGTCATTTTCGACCCGTCGTCGTTCAATAACAAGATGTCTAGTAGAAAAATGGCATTTGTTTGTCCTGGAATTGATTGCTCTGTTGCTACTCTTAGTTTCGCACTAGTGACAAAGGTCATTCATCAATGTCGGGCTGTGGTCTTTGTATTCGGTTTGCTAAGCTGTTTCGCTCTGCACTACCCTTGGCTAAAAAAAAATATTGTGCCGGCTGCGGCAGATTTTGCATCCTCTACATTACACGATTGGGGCTCTGGTAAGGATTTAAAAATATGTTTTTGGAAAGTGTCAGGTCTGGTGCACGAACCCTTTTCGAGCAGTTAAAATCTCGACAAAATGAAAAAGGTTTAAAAAGGTCGAAAAACGGTGCATCATCCATCAGTCTCTACTCAGGTCGGAAATGAAAGACATCACTCTTGTCAAAGAAGAAGAAGAAGAAAAAACCAAGAAGAGAATTGTTAGATCCCAACAGGAATTCTTTTCCTAGACTGAACAATAGCATATCTACCACATAAGGATTCCCATCCGTCAATCACTTAATCTTTCAATCTATTGAATGCAGAAAATATTGATGCGAGTGTAAAACATGGTTACTATGAGCAATTCTATCCACAACAACCGCTCTCTGATAATATCAACTTTTAAATTTGTTCCAATGAAGACAACTTCATGGATGAGTCTTCAACATTGATAGGTTTACATGTGGTATCAAGAAATCTGACAATACAATGCTAATTCTTACTCATGAAGTATCCTATGAAAATTGTATATTTCACAATTTACTTCGACAAATCAGTGTTTACATAAATGGGACATTGGTGAGCATTAGCAACAATCTCTCAAATTATACGAGCTATATACAGTACATGTTGATGACACCAAAGTCATACAAAGAATTGAGGGGTTCATCCAATGGATATGAATATATTATAGATAGCAATAGTACTGATGCACCTACTAATGCGACAACTAGTGAACTGCATTTATTTGAGAATATAAATCATGAGATATTTAGTATACCTCAATGGCTACCACCAAATAATAAAGTGGATATAAAATTTAAACTTTACAAAAGCAGATTCCTATCAATCCCGATATAACACTGTCTCTCACCTCGGCAATACTTCATGTACAAAAGCAGAAGGTTATGAGTACTGTTGCTTTGGCAGTAGAAAACCCGAGAGCTGTTGGAAATAATATTAAACTACTTGTTCCCTATACAATCAAGAATTAGTGTCATATTGCCACGGACTCATGCACCTTCACCGACTCTTCATTTACCAATGGTGAAATACCATCCAAATTAGCATTGGAATTTGTACAAGGTGCTAGTGTAATAGGATCGTTGACAAGTTTCCCACATAAATTTGAAATTTTTGGCCTGTCATCTCTTGTGTGTATAGTGTATGGTATTCCACTCTACAATTTATCCTTGGATAAATCCTGTAGGACACTGTGTGAGTTGACAATGCAATCCTTAGATCGAGATTCACAACTATTTGAAAATGGTATAACTGATGCAATGCTTGCCAGAAATCATAATATTATTGCACTGGACTTGTCCGGCACTCAAGGTATGAGCATTGGACGAACGGAGAGTTTAAGTTTAGAGTACACATTTGCCGAACCATTAGCTGAGAATATTGCATTAATATCATTAAATCAATTTGAAACTTATTGGGAAATCACTATTGAAGGCAGTGTTTTACTAGACCTTGCACCATGAACACAAATATAATAATCGGCGTATTTAATATGAATACATGTATGTCCAAATAAATTTCCTATTGTATACCATCGGACTTCTTTGAAAAAATTCAAAGTGTTAACAATACTATTATCATTGTTAATAGCAGTCCATCAAGTGTAAAAACAGGTCATTGGATATGCAACTTTCAAACAGCGAAAAATATAGAATTTATTCTATCCTCTTGGCAAATCATATACATTCTACACTCTGCACATCAAGAACGTTATTGAAAGCAGTGGGAAAACTATTATTCAAAACCATAAAAGAATGCAGGATTTAACGACTAAAAGTTGTGGTCTTCTTGCACTGCTATATTTCGTTTTCAGATGTCGTGAATATACTTAAATCACAACATTTACGTAGACAATCCTGGACTGGATGACTTCCTAGTGGAAAATATACTTTCATATCTGTATAATATTGAATTTAGTGCCCTACAAATAAAATGTTCAAAAATGTATGTAAATTTGCTTATTAATAAAAAAATGTAATTATATACATAAAAATAACTTTTCTATCCTCTTTAGATTTATTCTTCTACTTATAGGCAACTGTCGAGAACAACTAATGGTGGTAAATCATTTGAATTCACTGCACATTGATCTTGATAAATTGCAAAGTCAGGGTCACACTTTCTACAGTACAAAGTAGTTTCACCCTTATCGTATCTTTTTTGTGTAGTCAATGATACTATTTTCATTCATATTGTAAAATTCACGTGTTTCAATTTGCCTATTTTAAGCAATATCACATACAGTGTTTTCAAATGGTGAATCTCATTTTGTAACAGCCAAATAAAAATCAGTAGGCTTATAATCATAGTAGCCGTTGTCTTCACAATGATGCCATAGAAATCAAATTATCTTGTTACTCCAATAGTTGAATCATAGACCTGATTCTTCCTCCCAAAACAATTTAAAACCACGACAATACCAGTCTTTAAGAAATAAACTAAAATCTCGTTTAGGGTTCTTTCCAGTCATGCCAGGATAGGTATTCTCCCACTGATCACATTTATTATAGTGACAATTATAGCATAGGTGTCTTCTAGGGTGAGAGTCACAAATCTCTTCGAAACAGGAATTACAATCTTTAATTTGTACTGCATATCCTCTATGCAATTTACATAGATTGCATAATCTACAATTTTCATTATACTCGTCAATAATTGTACAATTCTCACAGGAAAACCAGCTGCCCAGTGTATACATGCATAGTGGACATGTATAGAACATTTTTTCCAGTGTTAATTCTCTCACAGTTTCAATGAAACTGTTCTAAGATCGATCGATAAATAGAATGTTTGAGAGAGAGAGAAAGAGAGGAGTAATCGTGTGACATCACAAAACCTGTTTGAATAGGATCTTATAAAGTCTCTATTTATTTAATGTTCTCATTTGGATAGTCTTAAATTTCTAAGGCAGTGTTCAAAAGCATATCCACAATATCATTTTGCTTTGTTTCAGTTAATATATCAATTTATTGACTAAATGCTTTTGACTCACATCGTAAGAGTTGCTTACAATAGTCCAGTGATGGAGAATCATTCCTCATTATATCGTTAAGTAGTCTTTGAGAAAATATTTTCTTTGAAGAGATAACTCTAGAAAATCATCATCTAGAATCAAACATTTCTCCATATTCACATTCAGCATAATTTTGTCTTTCTCAAATCCATCCATTTTTCAATCCTAACACTCCAGAGCTGACTTCGGACTAACTAGGATTCTTTCTCCTTAAGAATATTCGGTTACCTACTAAAAATCTAACAAGAAAAAAACATTTTTGATTTAGAAACATTTTTATTTTGTATAAAACTACAACATTAAATTACTGCTACAATTTATTCTCCTCAATATATTTCATTATTACAATTAAAGCAGCCTGTAGTCTTGAAATTTTCTACCTCTTTTAAGGAAGTCATCGGACGCTACACTATAGGTGGCCCTATTCATTTTTAATCGCTATCTTAAATCTCTAAATCACCGGTTAAATACCATAGTTTATATCGCCCACTAAATCACTGAAAATCCAACTTCTGTAAGTTGTTTATACTCTTTACTCTCTTTACTTTTTATTAAATAAAGAGTTTTTACTTTCTTTACTCTGTTTACTTACTTTCCTACTCTCTTACTCTCTTTACTCTTAACTTTTTCATTACTCTCTTTCTAATATAGACCAACTTATTTTGTCTACCAATTAGTTTCTTATTTTTATATTAAATCACTAATTCACCGGTTAAATCACTGAAGATCCAACTCTATTAAGTCCTCTATTCTCTTTGGTCTCCTTCTATAATAGAAATATTGCTTTCTAAAATAGTTTCTGGATTCATTTCTTAAGTTAACTCATATGGGGGCGCAATTCACAAGTGACGGAAATATATCTTATTTTATTCTTCCAATAAAGCAATAAAATTAACATTTATCTTTCAAAAAAGACCATGCCACAATACACTCGAAACAGGGCTTATTACAGTCCATACAAGTGATTGACTTTTGTTTACAATTAAACCTGAAGTATTGGGCAGTATGTCTTTTTGACACACTACGCAGTAATGCGCAGTATTGCGCAGTGTGTCTACGCAGTATTGCGCAGACTACGCAGTATTGTGCAGTGTGTCTACACACTGCGCAATAGTCTTTTTTTTATAGTTGTACTAGGTGCAGATTCTACTGGCTTTTTGTTAGTAGGACTACCGCTTCATAGACTTCTTATCGTCACCTTTCATTAAATAGCGACAAAGACCACACTGCCTTTTTATCATAAACAATAATGTTTTGAATTTTGATTCAGTTTTAACGATTGAGTTTTAATGTGAGTTTCTTTTGTATTGGTTTTTTATTCATTTGTTTTGCTGAGGACGGCCCTTGGCTATAGGGTCAAAATATTCATTTAAAGTTGCATTCCACTGTCTTATACAAAAATTTCCCTATTGTTCTACTTAGTGTTTATTTTTCTACCTTTCATTTGATTTGCTCAGCGTTTTGTCTGTATCTTTTACTTCAGTTTGTCTATATTTCATAGTAACAGCGTTGAGATTTGAGACTTGCATCTTCATCCTGATTAAAATTGTTTTGCAAAAAAAAAATCAGTTAAGTCTTTTACTAGTCTAGGATTGCTTAGCTCTTGTGTTAAGGCACATTTTTTCCAAAACACCCTTTTGTGTCACCAACCTCCATTATCTTCGCTTACCCAAGCCAGCATCTTAGGTGTTCGGCCCTCGCATGACATGATTTTCTTAATGAAAATTTCTAACAGCTTTTCATAACAGCGTTAGCCCGGAAGATGTAGTTGTTTATTCAGTTCAAAGATAGACAACCCATACACAAAGATACGAAATGGCCTTTTAAAGATATAGACCACCCAAAAAGCCAACCCCACTGGCTCTTGGCAAGGAACAAGTTCACTTCAGGGAATATTTCTTCCCCTTCTCCCACTCGCTCGACTTAGAAGCTTGGGACTTGAACCCTCAAAAATATGCTTCACTTCATTCAGGTGGCTCTGAGGCCTCCAGTCAGTGGATCCTTGGCAGTGGACTCAAAATGAGGTTTTGCTTAAAAGAGTATGTTTGATATTTAATAAAGTCTAGCATGAATCAAATTTCCATGAAAACATTACTTATTGGTATAAATGAACTTTCAGCAATACTTTAGACATATTATTTAAAATAATACCTAGTTTTATCAACTCATTTTTATTTCTGAACATATTGTAATTAAAAGTAAAGACAATGGACAGTTAAATAAAGTTTTGAGAAATAATTACTGGCAAAATTTCTAGCAGTAAATTTTGCTTTTAGTAGAGTGTCAATGACATATATGACAAGGGGGGGGGGGTCTCTTGGAATAGCAACCCCATTGTTATTAGAAATAATTTTCATTTCTTTAAAGGAAGTACTTCTTTTCTTCTTTTTTATTCTTTTGTTTATTCTCTTCTGTTTCATTTTCTATTCTTTTTTATATTTTTATTGTTCTTTTTTATTTATTTTTATTCTTTCTTTAGTGCTACTCTACGATTAAAATTACAGTACGCTTATTGGTAATTTTCGTTATTTTCCGCCTAATTTGCTGCCTAACAGAGCAGCTACTTCGACAAACATTTTGATTGTTACCCTTTTAGATGCGCCACAGGTTCATTCCCTCCAATGGGAACAGGTATGGCCCCATCTTGGCCCTTCTTTTTCTGGTAAAAAGCTCAAGGAGTATTTCTCCTTTTTCTCGTCCTTATTTAGATGTTATACCAGTTTTTTCTGTAAAAGCGACAAAAAAATTACCTTGCTTTTTCTTTATGCATCCATCATCAGTGACTATAGTGTTTGGCGTCAAGGGTATAGGCTTCAGTTGCACAGGAAGTGAAGACTGGTAGTCACTTTGATTATGAGCATCTAGATCCCGCAATTAATCCTCAAAATCAGGGGGCTAGAATAATAATCTACTTCGTAAATAAACATTCATCTTTTTCTCTGTCATATTTATTAATATTGGGGTCAAGTTGTTAGTTTTTTAAAGAACACTGGGACTGACTACAGGTTATGGAAAACTATTTGAAGCTATTCCTTGCGGGTTATCTCACCTAAATACCAACTTGGGCACGTCCCTTCCTAAACTAGGCACATACGTTTATTGTTTGTCTAATAAAGATCTATNTATAGATCTTTATTAGACAAACAATAAACGTATTTACCTAGTTACTTTTGTTAAAAAGTATATTTGGGGAAGCTGAAGGGAAAAATTCTCATTTCTATGCTTTGTTCAAATTCTTGTACTGACTGTAACATTCCAGCATTATTTCTAACTGGTTTTATTTCTATTGTTTTATTTATAACTGATACAGTCTCTAACCAATGAAATAATGTCCCAATAATGTTCAGCTTTTTGCTTAGAATATTTTATATACATATTTCACAATTAGCACATCAGCAGAAGCTTACGCGTGTGAAATTTTGCCAAAGGAATATATAAAAAAGCTTTTTTTTTTAAACGAGTTGTATTAACTGGTGAACTAGAAGAGCTCCCAGATAAATATTTATAGAGATTACATAGCTAGAAATAATAATCCACACCCCTAGTTAGGTTTATTCATTTCTTATGTTGGAACAAAAGCGCATTTTTGAAAATTTAATTTTTTAGTCAAGTGCAAGTGACCCTTTGTCGTTGCGCCATCTTTGAGATATAAGTGAAAGTTAGCGCGCAAGCTTCATAGAAGCATCTACGCAAAGCTTCCGGGTTCAGGAAATTTTAAGGTCTCTACAACATTTTTATGGTTTCATATTTGGATTCAGGCCTTCAGGACCAGGAGATTCAGGTTTGGCTTACTAGTGTTGTGAAGTCATGTGCTCTAATATTTTATAAGCAGATTAAAGAAGTGCACGGAGAGGAGTTTTACTTGAGATTAAATCTACTGTAGAGGGCACTGAAGTGCTGGTTGTGGGCGCGATCAAGTTCTGTGCCATTGCATAGGAGACACTGGGATTCTTATAATGGAGGTGGCCCAGGAGATAGGTGTGCTTGCCCCCTTTGTGGGGAGTATGAGGATGACCTGGTACATTTTTTGAGTAATTTCCAAAGTTTGGAGATTATAAGGAATAGCTTTTTTGGGGGGAGGGGGTGCACTGCAAGCTCCCAGGTATTTTGGAGACCTCTTCTAGGGAGCTAATTATTGTGAGCAAAAAATACTAAAAAAATAAATAATTCCACGCATAAAGTCTCTTTTATACAAGTCTAAGATACAATTTTTGGGGGTGATTTATATATTTAGAATTTTTGTTAATCTCTATTCAAATCATTTTCATTCTTTTACTTTCCATTTGTAAGATGTTTAATGTTTGCAAATGAGGTTAATTCAGATTCCTAGGAGCATGTCAAAGCCTTTTTAAAAATTAAAATGTTTTCTCAACCTAACTGTTTGAAGGGCAGCTGAATCAAGTCTAAAGAGAATATTAGAAAAAAAAGATTCGTCATTGATTTGGATCTTTATGCTCCAGTTGCGTTATGAGGAAATATTGCGAAATGCTATTGCTGAATAAAAATTTTTGAATATTTTTGTGATAAATTTTTCTGAACATATTAAGGAAAATTTCACTTGTTAAAAATAATTAAAAATGTTTTTGTTCACTTATGTGCCTTGCTACAGATAATATTCAGAAATGTGTTTTTAGGATGGAGCTGGTCCTAAATGCGCATAAAGATTTTTTATTTTTGGCCGCGAAAACGTTATTGGCAATCTTCTGTTCCGACTTTAACTTTCACAAAAGATTCCTGTGACTGTTTAAAACTGAGATTCAATCAAACACGTGTAAAGTGAAATCTAAAAAACGTTAATTGTGCACTTGGTTAGATCGGGTAAACAGTTATTAAATTTGAAATTAAATTGATTTGATATTGAACTGAAATTATAATTTCAGAAGGAAATATAGACACAGCTAACAGTACAAAGCATTCATCCTGCCTTGTGTTTTGATTGGTGAAATGTTATGTTGGATTTTTAAAACAGCATCTACAGTTTATGAAATTTGACTTTCTTTGGTTTTTCCTTTTGTTTTTTGTATAGCACTTGTGTTTTTTCTCACCTTTTTGTGTCCATGTTAATATTTTATAAGCTATTTTTTTATATTTTTTTCTGGCAATAAAGGCTTCTGGAAGTGAAACCTTTATATATATTTGAATTTTTGAGTTTTTTGAATTTTGAATTTGGACCTTCGCTAGGCCCAGCCAATCGTCTCAATCCCCATTCAAAACCAATTCTATCTTCCCAGCTTATTATTCAGGAAGTACAAAACCAGGAACCAGGAAGTACAAAAATAGAATTTAGTTCAAAGCTTACTTATTGCAAAAAAAACTATCACTTATCAACGAGACTTTTAAATTGCCATTGCAAATAATACCATAGGCAAATCTAAGCAAATGTAATTAGAACGGAAACAAGTCATTTATCTGAAAGGAAAAGAAACAGGGGTGGAACCCCAACAATCACCATCTAGTAGTGTCAAGGGTTAATTTAAAGCTAAAATATCGGAAGGGTAACTACCTCCTGGGAAGTTATGATGTTGGTAGACTCCAGGATGAGAATTTGAGAGAAACTATCCAGGAACAGTATAATACTAAACTTGAGAGTTTAAAATTTTATAATGTTGAAGATGGTTGGAATAATTTTAGAAAAATAATTTGTGAGGTTGCTGAAGGTATATTAGGGAAGAAAGCTAGAACTGCAGCTAAGAATACTAGTGAAAAAGCTTTATGTTTAATAGAAAGGAGAAAAGACTTGTACAAGAATTATCTGAGTGATAGATCATATGAAAACAAATGGAAAGTAAAGAAAGTGGAGAAAGAATGAAAATATGAACTAAGGTTTTGTGAAGTGGAGGCCTTGGATAAAAAATTGCCCAGGGTCTGGAAGATGCAGCTAGACGGCATAATAGTAAAATATTGAACTGGCAAGTTAACAAATTGAGAGGGAGTAGTCAATCCGGACTTGGCCCAGTTAAAGATAAGAATGGGGCCACAATTAGCGATAAGGAAAAACTAAAGAGAGATGGGCCGAACATTTTAAGAATATGCTTAACCGAGATACAGTTGCAGGAAACGATATAGAGGAAAATGAAAAAAGTTTGTAATACCTTGGATGTGAAGGAATATTTGTTTTGTGAAGAGGATTTAGCAACAGTACTTAAAGGATTAAGAAACAATTAGGCTCCAGATGCTAATAGGATGGTAAATGAGTTTCTTAAATATGGTGGCTCTGAGGTTAGAAATGAGTTACTGAAGATTATAAATATGATTTTTGAAAAAGAGAAGGTACCTAACGATTTTAGGAAAACCTTAATTAAGCCACTTTATAAGAAAGGTGATAAAAATTAGTGAGTGTCGTAACTATTGAGGCATTAGTCTGGTCTCTGTAGGTAGTAAATTACTTAGTAATATGATACTTTTTAGACTGAGATATGGCGTAGACAAAGTTTTAAGAGAAGAACAGTGTGGTTTTAGAAAAGGTAGAGGATGGGTCAACCAAATTTTGACTCTAAGGCTAATAATTGAGAAGTGCCTGAGTTTTTAAACACCTTTGGTCCTCAGTTTTATAGAATATGAGCATGCGTTCGATTCTGTTGATGGAAGAGCTTTAGTAAAGGTTTTATCCTTGTATGGTCTATCAGACAAATACATTAAAGGGGACGTTGACGTTGAAAAGGTGACGTTGGATAATGAAAAGATTGATCAGGTGGGCAGCTTCACTTACCTTGGTAGTATTATTAGTAAAGATGTTGGGAGCAGTGAAAATGTTAAAAGTAGATTAGCCAAGGCTCAGGGTGTTTTTTCACAGTTTCAAAAAGTTTGTATGAGTAGGAAGATAAGTCTGCAAACCAAGATTAGAATATTAGAAGCTACAGTGATGACAGTGGTCAAATGTGGCTCTGAAGCATGGACACTCCAGAAGCGGATGAAGATTTGCTAGATGTTTTCCAGAGAAATTGCTTAAGGATTGTTCTGGGTACCCGGCTGACTGACCGTACTTCAAACAATAGGCTATACGAAAAATGTGGTTCAATACCGCTCTCTACGGCTATAATGAAAGAAAGGTCGAGGTGGCTAGGGCACGGGGTGCGGATGAAAGATGAAAGATTGCCGAAGATTGTTCTTTTCGGCCAACTGTCTAGGGCTAAACGGAAAGCAGGTCGTCCCCGTCTGGGGTGGGAGGACGTCAAAAAGAAAGATTTAAAGGAAATGGGAACTTCGTGGGCGGGTGTAAGTAGTGTCGCTATAACAGTTACAACGGGGGTAGTCCCCCCACTATACAAACGGACAGTACTCCTTTATAGTGTCAATTAAAGGAAGCGGTCAGTACTCCCTTACTGTGTCAATGAAAGAGAGCGGACAGTACTCCTTTATAGTGTCTATTAAAGGAAGCAGTCAGTACTCCCTTACTGTGTCAATGAAAGAGAGTGCACAGTACTCCCTTACTATGTCAATGAAAGGAAGCGCACAGTACTCCATTATTGTGTCAATTAAAGGAAGCGCACAGCACCCGTAACATACAAGCGGATGACCAAAAGGTACTGAGATTGTGCACAAAGTAGAAACTTGCAATTGTTATTTTTGTCTGTAGCTGGTAGTGGGAGTATCAAGAACAAAAATGATTAGATTTGAGAAACAGAAGATCTTACGGAATCTAGTCAAATTGGAAAAATGATTAGTGTTAAGTGATGACTTTTTGGAATTATCTCTTCAACCGAAAATATTTTCTCTAGAAATGCTTAACAGCATAATGGGAACTGATTCCCCATCTTTGCACTATTGTTTGAAGCTTATGCGTTGTGAATAAAATGCATTTACTCAATTTATTGATTTATTAATTGAAACGAAGCAAAATGACATTGTGATTCTGCTTTTAACCACTACCTAGAAATTCATTCTTTAAAACAGTAGGAAATAAGTTTTTGTGACGATACTCGATTACTTCTCCTCCTCCTCCTAGAAGACATTGTTTTTTTTTAATTGATTTTGAGTCATTTTCTTTTTGGCAGTGAGACTTACAACATTGAAAAAATGTGTCATACATGTTCACTATGTTTATATACATTGGGCAGCTGGTCATCATGTGACAATTGTACTACAGTGGATGACTATAATGAAAAGTGTAGACTATGCAATCCATGTAAATTGCATAAAGGATATGCTGTACAAATTAAGGACTGTAAAACCTGTCTTGAAGAGACTTGTGACTCTCATCCTAATGGGTATTTATGCTCCAATTGTCATTATGATAAGTGTGACCAGTGGGAAAATTCTTACCCTGGTATGATTGGAAAAAACCCTAAACGTGACTTCAGCTTATTTCTACGGGATTAGTATTGTCGTGGATTTAAATTGTATTGCGAAGCAGAATTTGGAGCACGTTTCAATTGTAAAAACATAAAGAGTGTATGGTTCCTGCGTCATCGTTGTGAGGACAATACTAGTAATGATTATAAACCTAGTGATTTTTATTTGGCTGTGACAGAAACTGATTCTTCATATGAGAATATTGTGTGCGACATTACTTCAAATAATCAGATAGAAACAGGTGAAATTTTCAAAATGAATCGTAATAGTATCATTGACTTCACAAGAAGATTTAATAAAAATGAAAATACAATATATTGTGGAAAATGTGACCCTGACTTTGCAAGCCAGGATCAGTACATGTTGAGTCCCAATGATCTGCCACCACTAATCGTTATCGACGACGACTATGATGATGACAATCTAAATGAGTATGAAGAAGAAGAAGAAATCTAAACAATGAAGACAAAAGACTTATTTATAGTGCATATATATTTTATTAATAAACAAATTCGCATACATTTTTAAAACACTTTATTCTTAGGGCACTGAAATCAGTACTATACAGGTAAGAGAGGGTGTTTTCTACTAGAAAGTCATTTAAACGTGGACTGTGTAAATAAATGTTGAGAAATTCACTGAAAGCATAGTCACGACATCGAAAAATGAAATAAAGTAATGCATTAAAACCACAGCTTTTGGTTGATAAATCTTGTACCCGATTTTGAATAATTGTTTTCCCACTTCCTTCAAGGTAGTTTTTGATATGTGGTGTGTAGAATGCAT
>JAQQPU010010372.1:0-29250 GCA_029168905.1 Artemia sp. Kazakhstan ARC1039 | reverse complement strand
GGGGGGGGGGGGGTAAAAATGTTCCAGAAAGAAGATTGTATTTTCTATCAGGTGTTCAATAATTGAGTATTAAACATTAAGAAAATCTCATCTAAAAACAGCAAAAAAAAAAATCTGCAAACTTACAATTCAGCTGTAGAAACAATCTGTCGGCTGTCAATTTCAAAATCCAACAAAAGGCTGAAGCTGTGTAGTAGTGAATGCGCTCTATAATTCTATTCAACTTGAAAATAAAATTCTTGACTACGAATGATGTAAGAAATAGCGATTGGGAAACTGCATTCGAAATGATTTATACTCATTTCGTAAAGACGATACTTTTTTTTGTCAACATATGAAAAACTGTGTGTATTGCAATATTTGCAATAGCATATTGCATCTGTCTGGTTTTTATGCAAAGTAACAAAAGAGCCGAAAATTAATGAACAAGAGAGCAGTGAAGAATTATGGTATGCAAAGTAATATTTGGCAGGGAAAGTCACTGGTGATAAATCACTAGGGGTGGCACCGTGATTGCGTGATTTTCGGGGATTCGGGGAACCAAAGTTTTTTTCGGGGTGACGCATAGATTTTCGGGGAAATACCCGAAAATTCGGGGATAGTGCAAGCTCTGCTTGATTTCTAATCAGGAAAATCGAAATACTAAACCACACGAGAAGGAAAACCTCCGACTTTGCGGTTGACGCAATAAAGAATTGCCGTAAAAATAATTTGAAGTCGACCGAACGCCGCCGCCTCTGCCGGCAGCGGCGTGCCTGCGGCGCGCCGGCGGCGTTACAACACTTTGGCGGCGTTCGACCGGGCCTCTCGTCGGCAGCGTTCGGTCGATCCGCCGGCGCGGCGCCGGGGTCTAATTGCAGCTATATACACAATTTCTCCTTTTGCACGTTTTATAAAGGCCCGAGAAAGATTGAAAATTAAGAATGAAACAGTTAGCCCTATAACAGCATTTCATTGATGCTAATAATCCAGATGAGTTTTCTGTAGGGTGTAAATCTACTATTATTGTCAGCTATGACATGAAACGACAATTCCCTGACAATGTCAATGAACTATGACATTACCAACATGAAAACCTAAACAAGAGTTTAAATGCCTTTTTCACTTCAAGTTCTAATAGTATACTTGTAAATCCTAATCATAGTAATACACTAACTTTCTTTAAAACAGCAGTGAAGTTACAAAATCCTTAAAACTTTTTGTACTTATAAAGTGGCCGAATCAAAACAAATAGAAAGGGGAGGAGTATTTTAATTTCATGGAAGAGATGGGATGAAATGAAGACGGATACAAGAACTAGAGTTACAGTGGCTGTTTCATAACTAACAACATTCTAATCTCACAACTCAAGCAGAAAAAAAGGCGCGCACGATTCTTCCTTGTCTTAACCAACAACATGTGCTATAAAATCCTAGTTGAATAAGAGAAGAAGATTTTTGATGAGCCAAGGTATGCAAGAACGGATTGTTTGACAACCATACTTGCGTTTTTCGCGCCCTGTATTCTAAGGACTTGGTTAATTTTTTTTCATTTTCTGAACCAAACCCTTTCTCCTAAGGCCTGCAAAGATAGGGGAAGGGCGCCTCTGAGGTCAGTTCTCCAATCTCCTCTTGGAATCAGCATAAGGAGAAAATAAGATATGAAAATAAGAATATGAAATAGGTCGTTTTTTATCATAGTCTGAGGGATAAGGCGTCAGAGCTCCTGTTTTAAAAAAGGTGTCAAATTAGCAGTAAGGGAAGAGGACTTAGGAGGAAGGCATGTGGCCTTTTTCAATAAAAATGAGGATAATGTGGATTAACAGAGCCACGTAAAACACCATTGGATAGCAAAATATTCCATTTTGTGTTTCGTTCTCTGAAGAATATTTAAACGCTTTAGTTGAAAAATTTGTGAATTAAAACAACTTTTCAAAGGTACGATGAAGGTAGGAGCATGTGCAGTTTGTAAAAGGGCGCTCAAGCTGAGATACAGAAGCAGTATCCACTTACCATTAACATGAATTGTGCTTTGAATTACTTAAATGTTGCCCAGGTGAAGGCATCTAGAATGGACTTAATTCAAATGCTATATGGATACTTGCAAAAACTTTTTTTATTTCTCCCTATTCTCCCAAATGAAGTGAGTCAGTAGCTTCTACTCTGCCACATACAAAAAATCAATAGCTCCTTTATCTTAAATTACCTTAAATCGCACTAGCCAGCGATAAGGACGAATCCTGTAGACGCCGGTCAATGATGATGGTGGCTCAGCTCATCGGGCGCATCCCAAACTGTGCGCCATGGCTTGCTGCACCAATCTCTATCAACAGCTGACTAGAAGGCTTCAGTATTAGGGGACATGACTGCATTCTGGCTAAGGGAATTCCATAAGCCAACCACACGGTTGGAGAAAAATTTGTTTCGCAGCCTGGTATTAGCGCGTTTCCGGTAGAGCTTTAGGGGGTGCCCTCTTGTTCTTGACGAACTATCTAACTGGAATAAGTCAGGGATGATATCGTGGTTGCAGATCAATTTGAATGTCATCAATACATCTCCTCGCTTACGTCGGTATGTGAGAGATGGTATTTTGAGCCTCTGGAGTCTCGTAGAATATGGCAAATTTTGAAAACCCCTTATGCATTTCGTTGCTCTCCGCTGCACCGATTCCAGAATCGATTGGTCAAGCTTGTTAACTGGCGTGGCAATGGACATCCCAAATTCTAATTTTGGTCGGATCAGGCCCTTTAGGAGCTTAGTAATCACTGCTGGGGATCTACTGCAGAACGTTCTCTTTATTATACCGAGAGTTTGGTTGGCTTTGGCTACTGCAGACTGCGTGTGTAAGTTGAATTTGAGCTTGTTATCAACCAAGACTCCCAGATCTTTTTCGCAGTGACTGGTTGTAAGTGGCTGTTTAAAACCACAATTGGATTCCATAAAATACTGGCTGAGAGGGTTGTTTGCTCCAAAGTGTATGACCTTGCATTTCTGGATATTAAATTCTAGTCGCCAGGTTTTTGCCCACGTTGAGAGTGCGTCGAGATCTGCTTGGATGTCTTTGGTACTTTGGGGATTTTGTGAGTATGGCGGGAAAAACGCCTTATTGATATTGAATGTTTTAAGCAACTTCAGGAAGAAATCAAAACGGATTAAAATATAAGAAGTAATTACTTTGTTTATTTTGTTTTGTATCTGATTCAAGGATTAGCAAGATTGTAGCTCTCATTTTCGTTAGATTAATTTATTATTTTGCCTTTTTTAGTAGTATAGCAATAAATAAGCACAAAAAGAGAGCTATAACTGTAACATACTTAGTTGCTGGTACATTTCTGGAATTCCAGCTGCTTTTAGCTAGTGCCCCCCCCCAAACAGAAATCTTAAATAAGCCACTGCCACCTAATCAATCAAAGAAAATTACTAAAACTTTGAAAATAAATACACAAAAACAAAAATTTTGGCAGTTTCATCTCCCTGATAGTTTGCAATTGCAAAATGTATATTTATAAGCAGTCTTACTTCAGGCAGGGATGGGGAAGGTAGACCCTAGTGTCTAGATATAACATAAAGATAATATAATCTTTTTAGATTTCAAATAAAGTGAATTTTAATGAAACAAACTTACAAATGAGTGGCATACTGCATCATCTGTTTCATTAACAGAGGTTCCAGTAGGACAGTTTACAG
This sequence comes from Artemia sp. Kazakhstan ARC1039, assembly GCA_029168905.1. Lineage (NCBI taxonomy): Eukaryota > Metazoa > Arthropoda > Branchiopoda > Anostraca > Artemiidae > Artemia > Artemia sp. Kazakhstan ARC1039. The sequence continues at coordinate 25,585 of JAQQPU010010372.1, read as the reverse complement.
AGTTATTATTTGTGCCACTTTCTGCAGGAGGTACTACATTTTGTAAGGTATCATCAGACTGGACGCAATTTTCTGAGGTTGTATCAACTCTCTTTCTCTTCACAGGGGGTGGAGTCATTTGAGTCCTTTCAGAAGGATAACTAGGTTTCTGTGGCTGTTTAGCTGTCCCATCAAGGTCAGCAAGACCTTTAACTTTAAGCATATCAGCTACTTTTATCAATGAGTTAACTTGAGCTTGTGCAACAGTTACTTCACCTGTGTACATAAAATTCACCAAAGCTTGCATATCATTAAATTTCACATCACTTAGGATAATAATAGGATGGGAGTGTGAGATCCCAAGAAGCAGTGTTTCAAAGTAAGAACTGCATGCTGAGAGAACAAGTCTATGACATTTTATGCTTTGACTAGCACAGGAAAGTGTGACATCTGTGAAGTGTTCACTGTTCAGCAATGATACAAAAGTCCCATGAAATACATCCAGGTAGTTGTTCCACTTCAAACAGAATTCATCTTGATCCATTTGAGGAAATAGTGGCTTATTAAACACTAGAACAACACTAATGCGCTGAAATGGAATGAAAAACATTACTAAATATTTTAAAACACAGGCATTATATGCACTAAAATTGAAAACTGAGAAAGCAGACTGTAGTTACAAATTAAAGAATGCAGCTAGATACATTGTTTTTCCTGTTTCAAAGTTTAAGTTTATAAATATACTCAGTATGGAGAAGTTTTATGTCTCAAAATATTCAAAAACATACTTTTATGGTTGACTAAAATTCAAGACTCAATTTCAGCCATTTTAATTTTGTATGTAGCACTGAATACTCTAAGATTTAAACCTATATGCTCACATCAAGTCTTTTATCTTATGATAATAACCATATACCAGACAAATTTTAACCCCGCTCCATTGTGGTTATAATAGCGACATAGCCACCATTATTGTGGACTGGGGCGTCACTAGTCTTTCATCATTGGGAGGAGGAGAGGGGGGCGTCCCAAATGTGCCGACAAATTCGGGTAGGTGCCGACGACAACCAACATTTTTTACTTCTTTTTTTATGCCTTAAAATAATGTTTATTAATATCAAAAAATTATTAATGTAGAGAATAACTCAGGTACAAATGTAAAATCAAGACAAAGAAAATAAGCAAAAATTTATGTCTGTATGGCTTTTCAACTTTCCACTTTTCTACAAGTAGGTTGAGGTGAATTTTTTCCAGCATGTATTTTTCTGACATCATGAGCAGGAGATGGTCAAGTCGATCGTTTTCCACAGTTGACATCAATCTGTTCTTGACGATTTTCATCTTGCTAAATATTCGTTCACTTTTGGCCGATGTCACTGGAATAGCTTTTGCAAAAGTGAATGCTTTGTAAACTAAAGGCAACCGCCGTATGTTCTTTTTGCTAGAGAAAACAAATGGGCAAACTTAATGACGCTTCCAGCTTTTTTGCAAATCTCTGCAAAAAATTCTATTTCTGATCGGAATGCTTGAACATGTATTTCGTTATAGGAAATGTAGCACAGAAAGAGTGGCACTGTGAAGGATTACGGTTTGCCGGACAGTCGAATGCAGGAAAGACCAGCTCTTTGGTCTCTTTATATGCAAGCACTAACTCATTGCCAACTACTGCTAAAACTTTCTTCAACTCCATTATGTAAATGTTGAAAGGGTCATTGTGGCAACACTTCAATTGTCCTCTCTTCACCAATAATCTTCTAGGAGGACACCCCTGATGATGAAATCGCCTATGCCCAACCTCTAGCAGCGAGCGAAACTCTAGATCTGAAATGCTATTTTAATCAGATCCATCTTATCACAAAATTAATCGTTTGATCAAACTAATCGATACTGTAATTTGACCAGTGAATTCACTATCATTTCTACAGACTCTTTGATGACAGTTATCATGGCATTCATCATGCGACACGTTCCAACTATATCAAGCTCCACAGCTTGCAGTTTTGAACATCAGTTGAGCAATAAACTCAAAACGAGTAAGGGCACTGGGAAGCCCATCGAACTTTGATTTGGTGTCAGCATCAAGGGTATCTGAAATTGCCCTTTCCCTCAGCAGTGCTGCAGTTGTTCGAAGAATGCTCCATATAACTTAAAAAGACTCTGATCTGGAAGACCACCTCGTTTCTGAACGTCCCTTAAAATAAATCTTGCCTTAAACATCTTCTAAACTCTTGCAAAACAAACAAAAAAAAAGAACCCAAATATGTTACTTGCAAAATTGTAGCACTGAAACGTTGATAAACGTTGATTTTTTTTTCATTGATAAAAGCCTTCCTCTAAACTCGTGTAATTTCTTCTGCAATATCGGCTCCTATCCTTGACTCAAAATCTACAACACTGAGTAAACACTCTCTAGCGACTCCCTCTCTATCAATGTACCATACACCTACAGTGAAACGCTCTTCATGGCTGACAGTGGGTGTTTTGTCTACAAAGAAGTTAGCTTCATTAAATTCTGCTACGATTTTTTGACCTACCTTTGTTCCAACGATCGCAATCAATTCTTTTTGGCCATGTTTTGGTTTTTTATCCAATGGCTCATTTTGATGTTATGTCTCAAAAGAAGATGGGCTAGCTAAATGTAATTTTCCCCGTCATAATTCTTCCCCAAAAATGCCAGAACTTGTTTACCTAGAGTATTGGTAGCATCTAGCAACACTTATATACTACGACGCCCTTTTTCCTTTTCTTTTTCTGACTATATATCTTTCATTACTTTCTCCTTGTTATCTAAGCTTGGCAATTATTTATCTGTCTCTATAAAACAAATAAGGTCACCTGCAGAAACTTTGCGCCCATTTGATTGGAAGTGAGTGACAAGCATTCCAGCCATGGCATCCTAGCTTCGCATTTTGTGCCAGTTTATAGTTCCTGTTAAAATGAAGAATCTTTGTTTCTGTATTTGCAGCCAAGTCCAGTTAAAAACAAGACAGACAAAGCAGTAGGCTAAATATTTCTTGCCATGATACTTTAGGTGTGGGTACTTGTTGTGCCAGTTTCTAACAAACCGCAACTGGTGTTTGAAACTCTGGAATTGGGTTTCCTCCGTTATTGGAAAACTGATTTCTGGCTGAAATGGTCCAAGTTTGATAACCTTCAGCTTTTCTGAGTCTTAGAGTTTTTCTTTCCTGAGCCCAGGATTGAGCTCAACTCTAATAATTCCACCTTGCTGTAAGCTTTTGGTTTCAGATTCTATTCCTTTCATTCTTGACACTTTCTGAGAAATGAATTTCTCTGACTGACTAATAAGCGTAGTTCAATATTCACTTATTGATTGCCCCATGTCTAGCACTTCCATTGCAGTGTCTAATTCGTTAGTTATCGAATCCAACTTAATTTCAAGGGTCAATATTTTGCAAGTCAATAATGCAAGAAAGAGGAGCAAAATATTTCTGATTCATACTGTTTCTTCGTGATCAATTTATGAACAGCAAACTTCTTCCAATGTTTTTTTCTTTTTCTAGATTCCATTGTCAGGCCTGAGAGGATAAGTAACTTTGATTTTTTCTGTTGCATCTTCTTCAATTGAGACTAAGATATTTGTCAAGGATTTGCCTAAAACATTAGGCAACAATCTTGCCTAACGTTTTATTGTGTAATAGTTGAAATTATTGTTCATTAAGGTAAATGTATATTAAAAGATTTAATAAAAAATAAATTTCTAGAAATATTGATAGTAATTTTTTGTGGATCGATTTCAAAATAAGGCCAAAAAGAGTTAATTAAATACTTTGTAAAAAAACTTTTAAAACACCACATTCCACAATAGAAATGGACAAAAAAAAAGGAGAATAACGTTCTAAAAGTTTAAACATGGTTTGCATTTTACTTAAATAAAGAAATTGTAAATTTGTTATGTACAGCATTCATAAAATTATGCTTGTATGATAAATAGTTATATATCAATATGTAGTTGACTAAAAATGCACACCCAAGTTAAAATTTTATCGAACCAAAAAGTTTATTTTCCTTTTTTTAGTCCACTTGTAAAACGTGGTTTTTTTTAGTCTTTTAGTCTTTAAGTCTAACCTAACCTAACCTCCACAAATAATGATATTTTTTGACATATTAGAATTATTTATATATTTAAAGAAATCCATGGCATCTGTAGTTTGGCCATTAGGGTTATAAAAGCTTATTATGTAGGTTTTTGTATTATTCAGCCAAACACTGATACCAATTGCATCAACATCATTTGCAAAACCTGGAAAATTGATGCCACAGAATTTTATATTATTATTAACTAATAAAGCTACTCCACCTCCTTTTCTCTCTGATGATCTATCCTTTCTCAGGATAGTATATCCCAGAGACTTAATCTGTTGATCTTGGGTTAAGTGAGTTTCCTGGAGGCAAGCAATATTAATGGAATTATTATTTATAAAAGATATTAGTTCATTTAGCTTATTTTCTGTGAGTGATCTTACGTTCCACTAGAGTATTGATATGTGTTGTGTTGTTGATTTATTTTTCATATAACTGTGTATCAATGTTCAGCTTTATTAAAAGTAAAGCAAGATCTTTTTTTGCTTGAATGAGCATATCATCAGGGATGTAGATTTTTGCCAATTCTGCAATGATTTTTGTTTTCTGTAGTTGATGTATGTTCATGGCCTGAACTGCATTACAGTTTAGAATGAATAAGCATATATTTGGGAATTGCATGTTTGGTTGTGCATCCTGTTTGTCCCTCATCTCACCAGACAAGGACGCTTGTTGACTTGGTGATTCCTTCCAATAGGGATGTGAGCTAGGGGCTTAGTGGATGGTGTTTTACACAGGGTACTTGATGCATTGGGGGCGTTTGACTTGGGGGTTTTGATTGGTTTCATTACAGGCTTTATTTGGTATTGTTGGGCAGCATTTGCTTCCATTGCTGCAAAGGGGTATGGAATGGCCTCCTCTGTTGCTATTTGGAGTGTTAGTGCTCTTTTCTTATATGAAGGGCATAGTGATTTATTGGTAGATTCATGTGGGCCTTTGCAATTGATACATGTAGGCTGAGTGTTGTTGCAAGTTGTCAACTCTTTAGGATGGAATGCTTTACAATTACTACACTCTAAAAGAATTTCATTGCATTTGTTTGTTGTGTGTCCCAGTTTGAGACACTTCTGACACTGGATAGGCTTTGGTTTGTATTCCTTGTGTGGTTTCATTTGACCAAATAGGAATAACTTTTCTGGGATGTTAATTTTTTCCTTCAGTGTAAATAAGAAGGATATACTTGTTTTTAGGCCATTAGAGTTAGGTTTACCAAGTTGGGTAACATCTTCAACTGGGATTGTGTTTCCAGCCCTACCTGAGAGCCCTTCTTTTAACTCCTGAATGGGTATTTCTGGGGGAACATTATAAACTACTATTTTTGTTGGGGATTGTTTTGGGTTCCATTTAGATGCATTAATTGGGGTATTCAGAAGGGATTTCAGATCAATTATTGTGTCTGCTGATTTCTGATCTTGGACAGTTATTAGCAGAGATCCATCATGGTGAATATTAAGAGAGAACAATGATTTTATCAATTTGAAAATTGCAACTCTTATTGCAGTAATTGTTTTTATTTCAAAGGGGGTAATAGGAGAAATGTTAAGGTAAATTTCTAAGTTTTGGGAGGGAGGATCTTGGGCAGGGAGAGGGGAAATGCTTTTGATTGGGGAGATTTTTTTCCTTTTTTTAGAGCTTCTAGAAAGGACCTCTTGAAACCCATTGTCATCATTTATAGTGACATTAGCCCCTACACTGATCATTGTCCTATTCTCAGAATTGGAGCTATCATGTGAACTTTGTGATAGTGAGCTTGACCAGCCAGGATGGGTATCAGTTTCACTGGTATTTGGGGTGGGATCTGGGGGGACTTTTTTTTGGAGGACTTCTAAGCATTGCCTATTAGAATAAGCTTTAAACTAAAACAAGAAAGGATATTACAATGATAACAAACCGTCTGCACTCTACTGTGGGGAAAGTTTCAGGATCAAAAGAAACAGCACAGTGTGGCCCTGAGGAGGATTTGAGCATGATTGGTTCACTACAACTACTGATAAAATGAGATAATAATACACAAGAAATTTATTTTAAATTTCTTAAAATGTTGCTGCTGTTGTGTCTTCTTCTTTGAAAATTCTAATCTTGGTTTGCAGACTTATCTTCTTATTCCTCTAGTTTTTTTTTCAACTGTGAAAAAACACAGCCTTGGCCATTCTTCTTTTAACATTTTCACTACTCTCACCATCTTTACTAATAATACTACCAAGGTAAGTGAAGCTGTTCAACTGATCAGTCTTCCTTACCCATAATCACTTATTCCTAGCTTTAGCAACATAGATCTTTTAACTTTAATATTCAGACCTATTCTAGCACCCTGAACTTGCAAAATTTCTAAAAGTTCATTCATTCTGCTCACTCTGTCAGCTAGGATGCTTAAATCATCACCAGAATCTAAGTCTAGGAAAATTTTTCTTTCCCATTTGATTCCATGTTCTCCCTTTGCCTTTTCTGAGCTCATTAAAAAAGTCTATCAAAATGATCTACATACACAGGGATAGAACACTACTCTACTTAACTCCTTATTTAATACAAAACCAGCTACTGATCTCATTTCATTCCTTAACTGCAGCACTGTTATTCTTGTACATAGCACTAATCTACTTAATGTATTTCTCTGGTATACCATAGAAGGAGAAGACCTTCACTAAGGTTCTCTCAGCAGCTGAATCAAACACTTGCTCATAATCAATAAAACTGTGGACTAAACATGTTTGATGACTCAAGCACATCTCAAGTATTAACCTAAGAGTGGAAAATTGGGTAACACATTGGTAAAATTCTAGTTTAGATACTTTTTGCTACCTTAAAAGGGGTTAGGTTAGGAAAATGAAACTTACAGGGATTGGTCTACAGACTAAAGTATGTCCTGGAAAGGTATCTTGAAGTACCCACATCTAATATATCCCACTAGGCTAGAGGGCAGTGACATTTGATGAACATTAAAAATGTTTGTGTTATAAAAGTTAAAACTTGCAAAATAGATTGTCTGCTTAAATGAAGTACAACAAAACTGTTTTCAGCTTGACATCTTTGCTCAATCCAAATGTTTTAATCCAAAGGTTTCAAAGATATGCAAATACATTCTGTAAATTTAGAAATAAAATGATTGATATGGCTTAAAAATACTACCCAAAAATAACAAGAATTGCATTTTCAGATCTAAAATCAGAGAAAAGGAAAGTGATAACTGAAAATTGAGGTAAACTTTTATTTTGTAAAAATTTCAATAGGTCAATCTATCAAGTGGGCAAATTTCAAAGACCTAGAAATCAGAAGAGGGTTAACATAGAACCTTGGTAATATCTTGCCAGAGTATGTTTTTGCCCAGCATTCATTACTGAAAGTTTCATCTTCCATACCTAACCCCTTTGCAAGATAGAAAAAAGCAGCTAAACTAGAATTTTACCCTTCCCTCATTCCACAATTTGTCCAGGGTATTAAAACAAGACTGTTTTTGGAGGAATCCATTCTAATGAAAGAATACTCACACCAAATTTTAAATCTTCTTCTATTTAACAGCAGGCGGGCTTTTCAGTAAAACTATTTAGCCCTTTTCCTTTTGCTTCACTCTGTGGGCTACAGAGCTACTGGCTTGATTGCCTCATATTTATTAGACATATTCAGATATCTTTCAGCAGATCTTTTGACTCTAGGAGTTCAAATATAAGATGATAGATGTCGATTTCTATGCTCTGTGTGCAGGTATAGTTGGCAAGGCTCTTGGCTGATAGTGGGATTTTGTGGTGTTTGAAGTATTTTAACAGTTTACAAAGCAAGGTAAGTTGTGCAGACGTCAGCATATTACATTCAAATAGGCAATGGTCAATTGTTTCATTATTCATATTACAATGCCTGCAAAGAGGGGACAGGGGAATTGAACCACTTGAATTAGAAAGCTTATATGAGAATGCAAGGAAATTTAATCCATTTGTTCCAGAACGAATTCTATGATAAATTTTAGAAAGATACTTATTGGGAAAGGGGGAAAGGATAGGATTAATCTTATTAAAATTAATATCTGATAGCCTCCATCAGTAAATATCTCTAATTGGGATTGGTCTCCCACTTGGCTGGTCAATATTTATAGCATTTTGTGCTATTTCATCAACCTGATGATTACCACTTATGCCAGAGTGGCTAGGAATGTACTGAAAGTAAGTTTTTATGCCACTTGAAGCAAGATTATCAATAATACTGAGACAATGATAAGTGTCAATGTCCAACTTATATTGAGGAGCTGAGGCCAGCAACTCAAGGCTTGATAAAGAGTCGGAATAGATGATAATATTATTCGAATTTTCAATCAAAGGTTGGTTTTGCTTAAGGTGTTCTAATGCCATGATTATGGCATTTAACTCAGCAGACATTATAGATAAATTATTAAATAATCTCTTGCCCATTGCAATTTTCAAGTGAGGAAGGAAAACACCACTTGCAACCTTCTCATTCATTTTTGACCCATCAACAAATATTTGGAAGTGATTTTTATAGGTAATTGTATTAAGTTCTGCAAATTTTTTCTGACAAAAGCAATGGGGTTTAAATCTTTATTCCATTTTGAAAATTCAGTATTTATCATGGGAAATGACCAATTCCATGGAGGGGATTGGGGGAAAGTAGGTGCAATAGACTTTGCTGGTACAGGGAACTTCTTTTGAATATTGGCATACTCATCTGCAATACATGACTGGATTTCTTAACCAATTATGTAATGTGTGTGAGCTTTTTGATTCAATTTTTGTAAAATGTTTTATTAAGAGAAAGCTACGTCTCTCCCTTATTGTTGTTAATCCACTCTCCATAAGCAGAAACTTGGTGCTTGTGGGTTTCCTAAGACCAAATATGAGACATATTATATCATTTTGTGTTGTTTCAATTTTTTGCATCTGGGTCTTTGCACATGCACCATAGACAATGAGCCCATAGTCAATATGGGGTCTTATATGTGATTTATAAAACTGGAGTAAGGTTTTCTCCTTACAACCCCAGGGTGTGGAAAGAAGCCTTTTTAGTATAATTGCTTTTCTATAACATTTTTTTATTGTGTTTGAAATGTGGAGGTGGAAATTAAGTTTTTGGTCAAGCATGAGACCTAGGTAATTAATATTATTATCTTCTGGAATAGTTGTTTTATTTAGAGTTAGTTTTGCATTAACATGGTTTTGCTTCCGGTGAAATTGGATTATTTTTGACTTGGTGGGTGCAATGGGTAAATCTGAATGTTGAGAGAATTTTTCAAACTGGAAAAGTGACTTTTGCAGATTTGACTGTGCTATTTGAAAGGTGTTGCCAGATGACCATAGCACCAGATCATCAGCATATTGTAGATTTGTGTGGGGTAGGTTCATGTCCCAGAGATATAGGGCAAAAAGGAGGCAACTGAGGACTGCTCCCTGAGGTAGGCCTTTGGATATTGTCTTTTGGGGTGAAGAGGCTGAACCAACACAAACAATGAAACTTTGCACTTCTATGAAGGATTTAATAAAGGATACTAGCTTAGGAGGTACTCCATGGTTTGCAAGTTTATTTAAAAGGATTTGGTGGTTCACATTATCATAAGCTCCTTCAAAATCTAGGAAAGCTGCCACTAGGCCTAGGATATTATTTTTTGAGAAAGATTCATTTATTGCATTTGTTAGCAAAATGAAAGCATCTGTTGAGGAGTGGTATTTCCTGAATCCAGTTTGAGTGTGTGGGATCATGTTATTTTTCTCAACAAACCAGAGGAGTCTGTGATAAATCATTTTCTCCATTATTTTCCCCATCACAGGTGTAATCATTATGGGCCTATAAGACTCAGGGTTATCTTTTGGTTTATTTTTCTTTAGGATTGGTAGGAGGGACAAACATTTCCATATATTGGGGAACCTAGAAGATGCCCAAGCATGATTATAACAATTTAGCAGTTCTTGTTTGTATGAAGGTGTGAGATTCTTTATCCATGTAGGGTGTATATTGTCATAGCTACTGCTAGTTTTGGACCTAATATGAAATCAGATATAGAAACCTAGAAATCAGAAGAAGGTTAACATAGAACCTTGGTAATATCTTGCCAGAGTATGTTTTTGCCCAGCATTCATTACTGAAAGTTTCATCTTCCATACCTAACCCCTTTGCAAGATAGCAAAAAGCAGCTAAACTAGAATTTTACCCTTCCCTCATTCCACAATTTGTCCAGGGTATTAAAACAAGACTGTTTTTGGAGGAATCCATTCTAATGAAAGAATACTCACACTAAATTTCAAATAACCTGAATAGACTGTTTTTCTTCTACTTCTTCAATTATAGGCTCTGGATTAATCCATTTAACCTTTTTCGTATTGTCTGATTATGTTAGGGGTGTCCTGGGAAATCAAATATAGTAATTAGAATATTATTAGCTGCGTTTTTTTTCGAAGTTCCGTGTTTCATGGTTCATGTTCCAAGTTTCATGTTCTAGCCCAAAAACGCAGTTTTTGTCGCTTTCGTGTTCTCTGTCCATGTTCGTGGTTGAACGTCTAAAAACGCATTTTAGAAAAAGTGGCAAAATATTCAAAACTATGGAAACATGTGGAAAAATTCTGAGCTTTTTACTTGCCTGTTTTTTTGTACCAATATGTTTCACCTTGGCCTCTATTCAAAAACGCATATTCAGCAGGATCTATGTCCATTTTCTTCCCTTCCATCTTATCCTTTCTTTTGTCATCTACAGATAACTTTTTTCTATCTGGATAGGGACCAATCGAACACGCAACACGCACAAAGAGTAAGTTCCAAGTTTGAGGAAACAGACAGTCGAACAGGCAACATGATGTTTCGTGTTTCGCAAAAAAACGAAGTTTTGTTAAAACATGCTGTTACGTGTTTTGTCAAAAACGCAAAAATGGCAAAACACGATTAAACCACGGAACCAACCACGCAAAAAAAACGCCACTATTATTTAATAATAGAATTTATACATCGTTGCTGAAACCACCTATATCTAGGCAGTTAAAGACAGCTTTGAACAATTCGGCATCATCAGTTGCAGAGTGTCTCCTTTGTGTTAGTTGGTCAATATTAGGAGTTAGCTTAAGGCGCTTGAATATAGCAGAAAAGTTGGCCATTCTTTTTTATGGCTGAGAGTTGCCACGGGGCAACCAAAAAGAACGTGGTTGATGGTCTCATCATAGGTTTGGCATAGGCGGCAAAGAGGGCTCATTACTGTTGGAGTGGTTTTGTTCTATTGTGATAAGTTTGGCCGTTAAGGTCAGTAGCATTTGATCGTATTCTGTGGTACATCTTTGAGTCTTTCCGGGATGTAAATGGAGAAAGGTTTGGTGGGAATTGGTTTGCTAGATAAATTTTTAGGCGCCAATGGTTTACATCTCTTACTGGGATAGGTGTTCCAGATATTATTTCAAACTGAAGGGCAGATTTAGCTATTTCATCTGCCTTATGGTTCCCTTTAATACCCATATCACTTGGGATGTACTGGAATTTTGTTGATATACCTTGTTTAAGTAGTTGGTTCAATAGTACATGAGTGGTGGAGGTATCATTGTCTGGGTAGTCTGAATGTTCTGGTGATATTGAGGCAAGGGCTGGTTTTGAGTCTGAATAAATTATAAGAGGGGTGTTTCTTGGAGGGTTTGGCATCTTTATAATGTTTTCCAATGCAATGTTGATGGCAGCTATTTCAGCTGTCATGATAATCACATCATTTTGGAGCCTTTCTGCAGCTGCTATACCTAAAGATGGGAAGTGGACTCCACAAGCAGTCCTGGATTCTGTTTTTGAGCCATCCACAAAAATTGGGAGGTGGTGGTTATATCTCTGAGACTCAAATTCGTGGAATAATGATTTTACATAGGCAAGGGAAAGATCTGCTTTAATAGCCGGTGCAAACAAAAAGTTGACTTCTGGGTAGTGGTCAGCCCAGGAAGGTATCCGGGGGTATATTCGAAATAAAGAAGATGAAGGTATGGGGAAGGTCATTTAGGTGGTTACAAATTCCCGTGCAAGACCCCTAAAAGCACCAGGGTTTCGTAGCTAATCATGTAATCTATGGAAACTGTTACCTTCAATTTTTGTAAAGTAGCGGGCAACTAGGATGTCTCTGCGCATGGCAATAAAGGTGAGACCACTTTCGGTGAGGAGGAAGTTGGTTTCGGTGTAATTCCTGAGGCCAAGTATAGCACGGATCATAGTATTCTGGACAGTCTCCAGAGTGCATAGTAGGGTTTTTGAGCATGAGCCATATACAATTAGTCCATAATCAATCTGAGATCTCATATAAGTCTTATAGAAATTTACTAGAGTTTTTTCATGGCAACCCCAAGGCGTATTGAGTAGCCTTTGTAAGATGCGCATTTTTCTGAGGCATTTTATTCTCACATTTTCAATGTGGAGCCTGAAAGTTAGTTTTTGGTCTGGAGTGAGGCCAAGATATTTGATGTGTTGTTGCTCTTGGATGACAACACCATTTAGGGTTAGTAGGGCAGATTGGGGGTTTCTCTTATTATGAAACTGTACTATAGCTGATTTTGATGGGGCGGTGGGTAGGCATGAATTGTTGGAGAAACATTCAAAGGCATAAAGCAACTTTTTTAAATTGGATTGGGCCAGTTCAAAATTATTTGAGGTAGACCATAGGACTATATCATCTGCAAACTGAATATTTGTTTGGGGTAGGTTCAGATCCCTTAAATATAGCGAAAACAGGAGACAGCTGAGGACAGCACCTTGGGGAAGCCCTTTGGAGACAGACCTTTTAGAAGAGATGTAGGAATTTATTTGGAGAACAAAAGAGGGTTCAAATAGGTAACTTTTAAAGAAATTCACTACAGGTATTGGAAAACCCATTTTTGATAATTTTTGCAGTAGGAGTGGATGTTGGATATTATCATAAGCATTTTGGAAGTCCAAGAAGGCTGCAACTAGGATTTGGTTGTCTTTCAGACACTCAGATATGGGATTGGTTAAGCGAACAAATGCGTCAATGGAAGAATGATATTTCCTAAATGCTGCTTGGGTATGTGGGATGAGGTAGTTAGACTCAGCAAACCAATCGGGAGTGAATTATCCTCTTATATAAATTTCCCAGAACTGGGGTAATAATAATGGGTCTGAAGGATTTGGGGTCCTCTTTGGATTTATTTTGTTTTAATATAGGGATGATGAGTGATGTTTTCCAAGCGGATGGGAAGAAGGAATTTCTCCAGGCGTTGTTGAAGAGAGATAAAGAGTACTTTTTTAAACTCTATTGGAAGGTGTTGGAGCAAAGATGGATGGATCTGGTCATGACTACAAGATGTTTTGGGTTTGATTGAATTGATTGCTTTATTCAGCTAAATCATTGTAAAATTGTTTTTTTCCTCAATTCAAGCTGCCTGTTCTATTTCTTCTTGTGTTTATTCTAGGCATCAGACAACTAAATACGTTACTTAAGGACGGTTTTTGCGACTCGGAAAGTCGATCTGGAATCATTTTCTATGTGTTTTCGCGGATGAAGAAGGAAAGGAATAACTTTCTACTAGTCGCAAAAACCGACTTGAAACGCTTTTCACTTTTTCGGAAAGTGATTCCAGACGGATCGTGGAAAGTGAAGTTGGAAGCCACTTTTCTGGGGTAATTTTCAAACTGACCAAATTGCTTAGAATTGAATATGGATCCAATTTTGCAAAATGCAAGTAAGCTAGGAAGCTTTGGATTTCTATCCATAGGATGTTAATGTGCATTTGGACCTTGAGTATTAGGTAATTTTAGTTGAACTAGACTACCAACAGCTTCATGTGTTTTCTCCTATGTGGTCACTCATTGAACTTCTACGCTAGCCTTCCTTAGTTGACTTTTGGTAACAGCTATAAAATGATAGAGTAAGTGTGTGGTCATGTTTTGTATTACGTTAAGTGTCATTACAAAAAGTATTGCTTTTGGATTTTGCAAAGAAAAAAAAAACCTTTCCCATTGCCTTGAAAAATAAAAAATGCCTAATTTTTGATAATATCAGGTGAGTTTGCTAGCATCAGAAAATATTTTGTTAGTGTCAACTATGATTTTTCTAGTATCACATGAGATTTTGATAATGTCTTGGGTGAATCTTCATTAGAGAAATGTTGCTTGGATGTTGTTAAGAAAAAACACCTTTCCTTCTTGCATAGAAAAAAGAATGACTAATGTTTTGTCTTAAACAAACCTTTCTATTACACTGAAAAAGAATTTGATTCCCTTTAAAAATAAACAAAATTATTAATCTTACTTCTTAAGTGGATTTTCCTTACAAAGAAAACCTTACTTGAACGCTTTTAAGAAAAAAAGCCTTTTCCATCGCTCTGGAAAAAAAATTACCAGTGTTTCATCTTACGTGAATTTTTGATACAAAACACAATACATGAATATTGCTAAGGTGGAAATAAACTTCTTCCATTATCTTGAAAAAGATAAATATGACTAATGTTGTGTCTTACGTGAATTGTCATTAAAAAAAAACACTACTTGAATGTGTTAAGAAAAAAATTCTTTTCTATTGCCTTGAAAAAGAAAAGAAATAACTAATGTTCGATAATATCAGACAAGTTTTGGTAGTATCAGAAAATATTTTGTTAAGGTCAACTAAGATTTTGCTAGTATTACACAAGATTTGTTAATAGTTTGCAAGATTTTGATAATGTCATGTAAGAGTTTGATAATGTCATGTAAGAGTTTGATAATATCAGACAAGTTTTGGCAGTACCAGAAAATATTTTGTTAATGTCAAGTAAGATTCCGGTAATATCCCACAAGATTTTGTAGTGTTTCGTCTTACGTGAATTGTCATTACAAAAAATATTAAGTGAATGTAGTTAAGGTAAAAAAAACTTTCCATTCCCATTGAAAAGAAAAAATTGATTGATGTTTCGTATTACCTGAATTTTCATTCCATAAAAAGGTAAACATGAATGTTGTTAAGAAAAAGAAAACCTTTTTGGTTGCATCAAAAAGAAAAAATAACTAATGTTTTGTCTTGTGCGAATTCTCAGTACAAAAAAAAAACATTACGTGAATGTTCTTAAAGTGGAAACAAACCTTTTCATTACATTCAAAAGATAAAAAAATGACTAATATTTCGTCTTCGGGAATTGTCGTTACAAAAAAAAAAAAAAAACAGTACTTGAGTGTTGTTAAGCAAAATAAGACCCTATTCCATAAACCGCTGTGTAAATAAAACTGAACAAAAAAGTGATTTTATAAATTTTACTTTATTTCGAATAAAGTTTGGTACACGGGTGGCGAAACGATAGTGCATACACCAAACTTGGCGCATTGAACGGTTACAATTAGACTCGTGGCGTCCGATTTTTTTACTGATCAGTCTATAATTCATGGAGCAAGTACCCTAAACCAATGGGACACATGGATGATGATTATCAAAGCCGTATTTAGCATGTCAGCCCTCCAATCAGCTTGAAACGTTTTAGACAAAGTAAGAGTGAAGATGAGACTTTCAGAAGCAATACACATGAACCTCACCTACCTTCTACGCTCATTAGTATTGATATGAGAGCATAAACAACCAATAAGACCTTAATCAAGAAATTTCATATCGTTGAAGATTAACAACAAGAAGGCTGGTAGGCTTTAGATTTCTATCTTTTTTTGGGGGGTGGGGGAGGGGGGAGGTTACTCTGCCATAAAGAGACTTGAAAACAAAATCATACAGCTTTCTCCTCTTCAGGGTCAAGGGATTAAATACTAGCGATGTTTAGTATACCTTTTTATTCGTTTCCAATACAGTTAACAATAGTAAAATTTGCTTCCAAATGAATGGTCTACAACGAATGTGAATAATAGTGCAATGCAATGGCGTAGTTGGTCAATTATAATTGGTCAACATGGTGCTGATTGGGGCTACTAATAATCATTAGTTAAGTATTTATGTGGCAATCAGTCGGTGATGGAGATTTATTCAAATCGTTTTCTTCATCAATGAAATCTGAAGTAATTAATTTCTGTTTTGTTTCGAGGCAAAGTAACGTAGTCTTTGCTTGTAAATGATGCAATTTTACAAATACGAATTGTGTTAAGTTTTGCTGGGAAGAGATAAAGCATATGCTTTAGAGATGGTGTATTTAACTATTGAACTAGCCTTGACAACGGATAAATACGTCTTTACTATCAAGCGAAAAGAGATGATTAAATGTTGATGATGCACAAATAAAAAACAAAACTTTTATATTTAAAAAAAAAACATTCTCGAAAACACTTTTACATCATTCATAAAAATAACACTGAATACAAGAATCGGTGACAGGTCTTCTATTTTTCAGCCCAATACCAAATATCAACCGTATTAACTATAACTAAATAAAAAAAAAAAAAAAAAATCAGATCTTTGAAATAGTGCGTTTTGGTTTTAGCTCATTTGACCGTTTATTATTCAAAAATATAGGGATGTAGTTTAACACACCTATTAGATGCTTCCTTTTGAGGTTAAACCCCTTCTGTTATAAGCCTTCTAGATCACAACTAGACGACAAATGGTTCTTTTGCAGAAGTCTTAGCACTCAAAAGTGTTGGAAATCACAATAGTTGCCAAACAGGCAAGTTTGATAAGGCAAAACTTACACTGCATTATACTGGCCCGTTTCTTTTCTGCATTTTTTTGTGAGAGGACCAGACTCACACACATCTTCTCGTAAGAGGAAAAGTAATTGGAATAGAAAATATTACTAAGAAAGAGAAATAACCTTTTAAAATCAGTTTATAGTTATCTTCAAAAATAATTTTTCCAACAAGAAATTATTACTACAAAACTATTTTCAAATAGATTCGCGCAGAGTTTTTTTTAAGAGTCTTTTTATTCAAAACAATCTGTTTTATTTTGTATTTTAAACTAACACAATTTTTATACGTATTAAAAGGAGCAGTGTTGACAAATCATCTTCATTAGTATTACCAGTTAATCCTAGTTAATTATCAAGAGGTGAAATATCCACCATTTGTAAAATATCCATTAAAATCTTTCAGTTTCGGATTTATATGTTGCAATTTCAGACTTAGATTCAGGCCCAAGAGACCACATATCCCTCATAAATGTTGGTTAGCAGGAGACGTTGATGACAGTTGCTTTCTAAGTTTTGCGCGGCGATTACAGAACCATACCTATAAATAAAATAAAATAAATGGCAGTAAAAAAAAAAAAATACAAAAAAATAAAATAATTTAAATTAAATAGAATTAGAATTCAATTATATAATCAAAATTAAATTAGATAATTTAAAATAGAATTAAATAAAATAATTAGAAAGCAAAATAATAAAAAAAAGAAAATAAAACAATTGATAAATTTCCGTAGAAATGAACTGTAAGCGAAGGGCGCCTCTCGTCTGTACTAAATGATATTAAAAAAAGAAGTGGAAAGATAATATAGGTACAAAATAATCTTATGTTCATGTTATTAAATCTATAGCAATTACTAAGCTTACAATTTGGTCTTCAGACCCTAAAAATGAATTAAAAACGCCGTTAAGAAGGTGTTTGATCTACAAGATAATTAAACTATCAACTTTAGCATGTTCTGGAAAGTAAACTTGAAGTCCCATGTAAAAAAGTAAGAAAAAGAAGCTTCATATTTTCCATTGGAGGAGGGGGGGGGGGCAAAAAAAAAAAAAATGGGTTATTTAAAAACAAATTTTCAGTTTTATTGCTCTTTGAAATATCAAATGCTATCACGTCCCAACAAAGTACTATTTTCCCCCATTTTGAATGAAAAATGACTATTTTGCCAAAAGAGAAAAATATTATCAAGCAAAAACTGATTTTAAGCATTATTGGAGCAACTGTATTCATTTAAGACTTATTACCAACGTTTCATAATGAACACCGATGCCATAACCAGGGGGAGGGGATTTGACCCCCCCCCAACCCGCAGTATTTGCCTGACTCCTAAAAACGTAAAAAAATACATATAAACAAATTTGTTTTAAAGTTTTTTTTGTATCCCCCCCCCCTCCAAACAAAATCCTGGATACGGCCTGATAGACAGCATTTGTAAAAGGTGACGATGACAATGACACCAATTAGGTGTGAGGTGTGAGGAACTGTGAGAAGCGAAAGCTCTCCTATATTTATAAAAAGATATATAGAAAAAAGAAAGGAGCATTCCCTTCCTTGAAAAAACGAAAGAAAATATACCTAAGACATACCTTTCATTTTATCTACGTTAAAAAAAAATCCCCCAAAAAACTCTTGCCCTGCTCCCAACATTTTCGTGCATTGTTGCCACTGGATAATCCTAATGGGAAAAAGGAAATGCTGGAAACTTAAACTTTAGCCCAAAACTGTTAAAGCAGTTCTTTCATATCTAACAAGGAGAAAGATCGAATTGGACTGTAATATTCCTTAACTTAAGTAATGTACTGAAATCCAGCATTTAGAACGAAGGTAGGCCTATTAGTCCCTCTTATTACGAAAAATTGAGAGTATGAAATGGAAGAGTCCTGTGTACTCAATGTACCAGTATGCATACCTACACAAAAGGTAAATATGTTATGCAAGCCAATTCTTAAAATTGGAAGTAACAATTTTTCCTTGAGACATTGTAAGAAAATTAAGATTTTACATTGTTAACGACAACCAGAAAACATTTCTAGACTTCTTCCTACGAAATTTAAAGAAACAAAAATTACGACTGATAATGATGAGCAATGGGACCAGGGACGTACGCAGGAGGGGGGGGGGGGGGGGGGGGCCCCCCCCTGCGAAATCTCACGATTTTTTTCATTTTCCCATAATTTTCTGATTTTTCTCACAGAATAATGGGTTTGAAGGATTTGTCCCCCCCCCACGAAACAAATTCCTGCGTACGTGCCTGAATGGGACTTGTGTGTATTATTCAGTTATTAGTTCCATTTAATGGATGCATTTCACTGAGATTAGACAAGAACAATGTGTAAATAAAAAATATAATCAAAAGCAAACGACGATATTAAAACTCAATCTTTAGAGATTAACTTGTGAAAGAGAGGTGCTGCCACCCTAGTATTGATACTGTTCCCTCTATTATAGCTCTAATGTCACTTGTGCTTTACTGAAAACATTAAACATCTTCAATAACGTGTATTTACTTAATGTTGACAAAATGAATTCCACTTATGATACTGTTTTGGAGGAACTCTTGGTGGATCTTCGTGTATCTTTAGATCTCTTGGTGGAGGTTTCTGACTAACACCCTCTTTTACATGGTAATTTCCGTTCAGCCTTTATTTATTGACTTCCCTCAAAATCAAGGAGTATATAAGATACATGATTGAAATGCAATAATACTTCAACAAATGAAACAAAGCACCGATTTACATTAGACTTACAAACATAACTAAATAAAAAACTAAAAAATATATATCAAACATTACTTAATTCTGGAAATAAGTGAAAAATTACCACGATTAGAGAAGCATATGAAATTTTATTGATAAGAGAAATATCTTCATGCGAAAGTTGGAAAAAATTGTCTGAATTAATGGTGCTTTTATTAAAAAATAGCTTTATATAAAAATATAGTTGCACATAGTTTTGCAAACTTGTTTTATTTCTCCTGTTTCAAAAAAATTATAGAAACCTAACGAAAGGCATAAAAGGTGTTTACAAAACTTTTTATGTTCCTTTAAATCTTTTATTTATTCTAATGTCCAATCGGGAGTCAAGGAAAATACTACAACTTGAATAATGACCATTTTCGTTGAAAATTTTCGCCTGATTTGAGCTACTGAACTAAACTTATAAAACTAACTTGCACCCTTTCTTCAGTGAGTTGGATCCTATGTGCCAATTCTTCCCTTTCAGAACAACTAGGATACCGGGTTCGTTCAAAGGCGCGTTCTAATTCATCTATTTGATGTGTAGTGAAAGTAGTTCTGCATCTCCTTTTCAGAAACATATCATTTTGCAAGCTTTGAAAAATAATACCTGATTCGGATTCAACGTCAGATCCTTCTCCACTGCTTTTACCTGAACAGGAAAGAAGCAGATTAGAAAATTACATTAGCTGAAATCAGAAACAAAGGGGCGTAAGCCATGGAACATCCAACAACAGTGAAGTGAATGTTGAAAACAACAGGTCTACATCCAGTAGGATGAAAACGAAAAAGAAAACAATCAAACAAATATTTTACTTGCACTCAACAAGGCGTCCTTGGCTTTGAAAAAGGAACAAAATTTAAACCAAAGCAATAAAAAAGATAATCTCTGAAAGCAAAAGAACATTAAAATGAAAAACTAAACCAGTGTTATCTACATCCAATCCATGTAGGTACAATCCATGTAGATACAACAGAAGTATAGTATACGATGAATGGGCTATACTTGCGCCTACCTGACTAGTTTACAGTTATAATACAAATTTTACTGGTGACTTATTCATAATAATCCAAACCAAATTGACCGCTACCTGTAATAAAGCAACGCTCTGTAGTTCTTAACCGGTTTTAAGCCAATTAGTAATTATTCTTGAATTACATTTTGTCCCTTTTTGGGCCACAATTCGTCACCTGAAAGGGGTTTGGCCCGACCTGTTTTTCCAAAAACTCGAGAAAAACGAGATGAAAATTTTGACATTTGTATCTCAGACCCCGCTATAGCTAGAGCGTTGATTTTTTTCGGACCATATTATCAACTTTTCTTCAGAAAATCAGCAACTTTCGGCAAAACGAACAACGCTTTATGTGATGCAGCAAAACCGCTTTAAAGAATATGCAATTCGGCAAAGGAGAATTGCAAAATACTGGCAGTTGGAGACGGCTTACAGCCATGGGCGTAGGCAGCATATTGTCTAGGGGGGACAGTCGATAGTGTGATGGAGGGCCTTTTATCAACTGCTTTTCCAACCATCTGCTTTTTTAGCCATATCTAATGTAAATTTGAAGGTCTAGGGGAGGCAGCTGCCCCCCCCCCCGCGCCCCCTCCCTACGCCCATGCTTACAGCAATGTCAATTAGATCATGCGAAAGATAATTTTTTTTTTTAAGATAGAGTTAGTAACTCAGATTCGACCAAAAATTGTCATTTTCGGCAAAACCGCTTTCAGGCGACGAATTGTTGTTTTTCATCATGAAATGGTAAAGGAAAAACACTTCGCTATGGCACAACCTTTTCGCTGCTTAGAAGCTTCCATTCAAATGAAGCCTTTTTCTATACTCGAGAACCATTGATTTGATATTATAGCCCGATGAAAAATAAAGTAAATTAAATAAATAAACATAGGCCCATGAACACATTTAGAATTTCTTGAAAAATAAAATGCAAAATTTCACATTTAGACTGAGGTTCGAAATATATGTAGCATGGTTTTCTGATACACTGAATGCGATGAAATTATCTTCATCAAGATCATTCTTGACAGGGATGTTTTTCTCCTTTAAAAAAAAATGTTCCCCTTTTTTGGGGATGTTTTGCCCCCCTTTTAAAAAATCGGGCAAATTTTCAGTTTTGTAAGCTTTATTAGTAACTTTAAACTTCATGAATTTTGATATTTGAAATCGCTCAAAGAGCAGATTCTTTCATATACACATTGTTATCAAAACTCCTTTTCTTAGAGTTTTGATTACTATTAGAACAGGTCACTCTTAACTTACAGTTTATTGCCACGAGCTATTTCACCAAAATATACATATTAATGATTAATTCTGATTTAGATATAGGTTTTATAATCTGAAACATGTGTAGAAAAATCAACTTAAAATAGCTACAGCCACTTGAGTTATAATTAGGTGATTATTACAATATAATCACAAGAATGACTTGAGAATCGTGACTACTCTTTGGTTAAGACCAATATAATGCATTGCTTAACTTTACTAAAGTAGAATTTGTTTACCTAATTCAGGCTCCATCACAACGGATGGACTATTGTCACTTCTATTATCATTTGACCTCGAATATGAATCTGACAAGCCATAATAACTGGTCCTAGGCTTTTGTTCACATGAATTGCGTCTTTGGTAAATATTACTTCTATAGTTGATATCATTTCCCTACAAATTGAAAGATTAAGACATTAGAACTATTGTTGGAATAATTAATCAGAATTACCAGTTTGATTTTCTTTTAGAACCGGAATTTACACCGATCAGTCCTATCTAATTATCTAACTGAGGTCTTGGTTATTTTCTTTCCGCATATTCATAAAATGCAATCACAATCGTAATTAATTTCTTACTTGATTCCCGTAATTCATCACTGGTTTGACACTCCCCACGGAATATCCCTTTTTCACTATATAACTGCCACCAGCCTAGAATCGATATTCCAGGACGAAGGCCCAGTTTTCTGCCCATTTAGTGATTTCAAATGAGAACTGTCTGACACCAGCCCCTAATCCGGGCCTTGAGAACTCTTTTCACCAGAACCTAAAGAAAGAAGCATACTTCACATTTAATTATTTTGGAATCTTGTTTATAAATGCATCATATCCAAATTTAAGTTCTTTAATATTCAATAAACAAAATTTTCACAATACTACACATTCAGATATAAAAAAAAAGTTCCAAAACTGTCAGTAGCAGAATTCAACGAACTCCAAAAGCTATCGACACTTTTAGCAGCACAAGTTGAGTTTTGACAGCTTTTCTTTGAGCAAAATGTATTTTATATGTTAAAATGGTATTTTCAGACAAAATCTGGTAACAAATTCCACTAGGCCATGAAAACTGCCCAGTAGCATTGCTACTATGCTACCCCACTTTTTACGCGACGGGCCACGGCAAGGTGACTTCGTGTGGATTATAAACACAACAATTAATAAATAACACTATCTTCAATCATGGGAGTAAAAAATATGGTCCTTCAACTCTTCACATGCAAATAAAACATAACACCCAATAAGTTTGAAACAATAAGAAGATAAAAAATAAACAAAATGATGATCCTCCACCCCCGAATTCAATTTAAATTTTTTCTATTGATTTAATTAAACTAATTTTATTATTAACTAGGGATTTATCTAAATCTAAAAAACTACTTAATTTACCCCAATTATACATAATGCTATGCTGTGGTGAAAAAAAATGATCTTTCAGATTTTATTAAAGGCTGTGGAACTCCAGAACTGCGACGGGTCAAGAAGTAACACCTTTATTGACTTACTGATTTCGATTTCTTAGATATTACATTACAAGGTCATTAATGGGGCCTATTCCATAGTTATCTAATTTAGCTTGCAATATTTTATGAGAGGTCATATTGAATGCCTTTTAATGTCACTAAAAACCGTAACAGGAATATCACCTTTTTCGAGGGCGTCATGAAGAAAGTGAGTCATGGCCATAATAGCATGCTCGGTACGGTGAGACCACTGT
This sequence comes from Artemia sp. Kazakhstan ARC1039, assembly GCA_029168905.1. Lineage (NCBI taxonomy): Eukaryota > Metazoa > Arthropoda > Branchiopoda > Anostraca > Artemiidae > Artemia > Artemia sp. Kazakhstan ARC1039. The sequence goes on along the minus strand of JAQQPU010010372.1, from coordinate 2,220 downwards.
ATATAAATAATAGATAGTAGGATCTTTCCCTATCTCAACCATTATAAAAACCCGGACCGAGATGCAAGTGCTCCAGAGAAAATTAAAACAACTATAAACATAAGCGACATTCGATTTTTTCACGGGTAGATAAGTCTAATTTCTTTTGAACGCGAAAACTGGCTTCATCGTTGTAACACTAAATTTTAAAGAATCTAATTTTATATTAATTTAAATATTTTAGAAATTGTGCCGTAAAAGGTCTAAGATTATAGACTCAGCAATAAGAAATTCATTTTATTTATTTTCTGGTTAAACAAACTGGAAGAATATTCCATAACAGGAGCTTTTCTAGCGTTAAGTCCCGTAAAATTTTGGATCTGCCATTAAAACGTGTGATGTCCTTCAATTTTCTGAAAACTCACGAAGAGTTTTACAAAAACTCTTCTTAACAGACGTTTGGTATTTTCTTGGATAGGGCTATTGTGGCAACTTTTACCACAGCAACCAATAATTAGAAACCAAGTCCTAAAATTGGTCTCAATCAGGAACCCTTATCGCTATCTAAATTCACAAAGTGCAAAGATTTTCAAACAGAGGTGTTTATTCTTTAAACTTCAGGAAAGGTCTGAGAATTTCATACAAATACATTCATACACAACGAAACTAGCTCTTATCTCGGCTCTCCGCCAAAACAGGTAATTAGCCTTTTTCAAGTCAAACACGAACTACAATCTGGGAAAATAAACATCACGACGTGAAAATAACAAATAGACAAGAAAAATGATAAACCATCACAGCTATTCCAGCAGTTATTAGAAGAAAAACAAAGATCCTACATCTAATTTCGAATGACATTTCTATGGCCCAAAAAAGAGCAAAAACGAGGAAAATGAAATGAAAATTAAAGGAAATTAAAAGGAAAATAAAATAAAATGGAAATTAAAGGGTACATTTTTCCTTACTAATAAAGAAAAAACAATAAGAAAATGTTTTGACGCTCCATGGCGCAATATTACTATCTAAAACCGCACACTATTGTGAAACCTAATAGTTAATCTGTGCTTAAACTGTTAGATTGCCCTTTTGTGGTGAAACATTTTGCGGCAAATTTAGAATACCCCCGCCACTTCTTGGATCCCTCTCCACTATGAAATTCTGGCTATTTCCCTGCTGTAGTATTGATTAGAAGTTAGCGCTAGAAATTCCCTTGTTTTCACAAATTTAATCAACCCCCTCCCCCTTTTTAGAAATCCTACATAAGCCAATCAGTTAAGTCATACCTGTGAGATGGGACAGTTGCAAACCACTTCGGCGGCTCAACAAGTTTCTTTCTGCTTTCGCAATTACGAATAATAGAAATTCGCACCATTTTTCAGTGACTAGCAAATATATACTGACCTGACCCGCTAATGTCAGAGTTAATGGGAGGAGCTGTTTGTACGCACCGAGAATGAGGTGCCAAAAATCATCAGCTTTGATCCTACTGTTATATTATCTTTATACGGGGGGTGAGACTTACAGAGCCCAAATTGCATCGGAATAAAAAATATGAGTAGAGATGCCTCATGAGCTCCCACCGGGGCTCCTTATATGGGCATAGAGTCATTAGGGAGAATGATTGCGTAATCGGTCAATGACCTCTTTCTCCAGGTGTGTTTTTGGCACGCCCTCAGCGAATGTTATGATCCAGCAATAGTATTTGTTATTGTTTCCGAGGCAAAATGTCAAGGTCAATGTTGTTGTTGTTGTTTTGAACAGAGTAATTAGAGAGAACACGTGGTTAATGGGGTCAATGTTGTTGTTGTTGTTGTAAGTGCACGCTCGATGCAAATGTTATGATCCAGAAATAGTATTTGTTATTGTTATTCGAGCCAGATGTTATGAGGTTCCCGGAAACAGTTAATTAATGTCTGACAGATGACGTCAAGTTAATTAATGTCCTTGCATTTCCAAAGAGAATTGTCACCGAGAAACAGTTAGATCACACATGATGTCATGATTGATTGATTGACACGAAAGGGGAATTAATTTGTTGTTCTATAGAGAATTGATTCACGAAAGGGGAATTAATTTGGAGTTCTAACAAGAGAATCGTTTCCGAGGCAGATGTTTTGATCTTAGCGCGCGAAAAGGTTTCCAAATAATTTGAAATGCATTAGCGCAGAGATGCCAAACAAAAGGAACATGCTGAAATTCCGTTTGGGGGGTAATTTTGGCGAAACCGTTTTAGCTATTTTA
>JAQQPU010010371.1:0-19182 GCA_029168905.1 Artemia sp. Kazakhstan ARC1039 | reverse complement strand
CATGGGGGTTATCGGTTCGCAAGAATGTGAATTCAAAAGCATGTGCGTTCCACGAACTCCCTTACTTCTCCTTCCCCTCCTTTCTGTAAGTTTCAAGTAGATTCCCAGGTTTGAGACGAAATGTGGTATAGGCTACTTACCAAGCATCATATAAAATTCGTCAAGCTCTGTAATGTGTAAAATGAGACATACTTGCTTGCCTTCAGTCTTTCAGAAGAAAAGAGCACCTGCTCTCTTGCAAGCATCTAAAACCCTAATGACTGTGAAAGCCCCCGGATATATATTTGGTGCTGTAACTTGTTTAACATCACGTGATAATTTTGATACTAGGGAATGGCTAAGTGTTACGGACATTTAAGTAATATATAAAATAAGATGTGCAGAAAAATTATGAAGTGGTTAGAAATGAAACGCAATGAAAACAATGAAAAAGAGGAAACAAAACCAAGTATTTATTGTCTGTCAGATAATCTGTCTCCATGCCCTCATCTGTCCTTTTTGACTAATTATTTCAAAAAACTTTTTCCAATTTAAAAAAACTTTAATCTCCAAGCATCTGTCCTTTTTGAGTAATAATATAAGGAAATTTCTGCACAATAGGGTAGGGGTGTGAAGGTAAATCCAACCAAAGGTTTCCAGGAAAATCTAAATAATTTGAACCTTTCAATGCATTTTTTTAATTTTTTCCCTCCTCCCAATACAAAACTTATTTTAATGTCCTCCAAAGCATAGACATAGAGCCAAAATCCTAAGAAGGAGGGGCGTCACAGTTTTTTGTGCTTCTTACTTCTAGTCTACCTTGGAAGGAGAGAGAGCACTTTGGATCCATAGTTGAGGGGGTATTCCCACCTCATTCCATTTATCAGCAATACTGTTGCTTAGCACCAATACTGTTGCTATAACCAAGATAGAGTTGCAGGAAAAAATATAGAGGAAAATGAAAAAGTTTGTGATACCTTGGATGTGAAGGAAGATTTGTTTTGTGAGGAGGAATTAGAAACAGTACTAAAAGGATTAAAGAATAATAAGGCTCCAGGTGCTGATAGGGTAGTAAATGAGTTTCTTAAATATGGTGGCTCTGAGGTTAGAAATAAGTTATTGGAGATTATGAATATGATTTTTGAAAAAGGGGAAGTACCTAATGATTTTAGGAAAACCTTAATTAAGCCACTTTATAAGAAAGGTGATAAAAGTGAGTGTGGTAATTATCGAGGCATTAGTCTGGTCTCTGTAGGTAGCAAATTGCTTAGTAATATGATACTTTTTAGACTGAGAGATGCCGTAGACAAAGTTTTAAGAGAAGAGCAGTGCGGTTTTAGAAAAGGTAGAGGATGTGTTGACCAAATTTTCACTCTTAGGTTAATAATTGAGAAGTGCCTAAGTTTTCAAACACCTTTGGTCCTCAGTTTTATAGATTATGAGCAAGCGTTCGATTCTGTTGATAGAGGAGCTTTAGTAAAGGTTTTATCCTTGTATGGTATACCAGACAAATACATTAAAGTGATTAGTGCTATGTACGAGAATAACACTGCTGCGGTTAAGGTAGGAAATGAGGTTAGCAGCTGGTTTTGTATTAAATCAGGAGTTAAGCAGGGCTGTGTTCTATCCCCCTTTATATGGATTATTTTGATGGACTTTGTTTTAAGGAGCACAGGAAAGGCAATGGGAGACCACGGAATCAAATGGGGAGGAAAAAGTCTCCTGGACTTGGATTATGCTGATGATTTAAGCATCCTAGATGAAAGTGTGAGCAAAATGAATGAAGTTTTAGAGGTTTTGCGAGTTCAGGGTGCTAGTATTGGTTTGAAAATTAATGTTAGGAAGACCAAGTCACTAAGGCTAGGAATAAGTGAAGATGAAAAGGTGACGTTGGGTAATGAAAAGATTGATCAGGTGGGCAGTTTCACTTACCTTGGTAGTATTATTAGTAAAGATGGTGGGAGCAGTGAAGATGTTAAAAATAGAATAGCCAAGGCTCAGGGTGTTTTTTCACAGTTAAAAAAAGTCTGGAAGAATAGGAAGATAAGTCTGCAAACCAAGATTAGAATNTTAGAAGCTACAGTGATGACAGTGGTCAAATATGGCTCTGAAGCATGGACGCTCCGAAAAGCGGATGAAGATTTGCTAGATGTTTTCCAGAGAAATTGCTTAAGGATTGTTCTGGGTACCCGGCTGACTGACCGTATTTCAAACAATAGGCTATACGAAAAATGTGGTTCAATACCGCTTTCTAGGTCTATAATGAAAGAAAGGTTGAGGTGGTTAGGGCATGTTGTTCGGATGAAGGATGACAGATTGCCGAAGATTGTTCTTTTCGGCCAACCATCTAGGGCTAAACGGAAAGCAGGTCGTCCCCGTCTGGGTTGGGAGGACGTCATAAAGAAAGATTTAAAGGAAATGGGAACTTCGTGGGCGGGTGTAAAAAGGGAGGCTTTGAATAGATTGGGGTGGAGGAGGAGCGTGCGTAGCTGTGTTGGCCTCAGGCGGCTTGGTGCTGCGATGAGTTGTTAGTAGTAGTAGTAGTAGTTGCTTATCTAGAATGTTGTTTCAATAATGGTGTACTTAGACAAGAATTTTCTTCTGAGGATGGTCTGGGGGACCCCCCTTCCTCCCAAAAACTGAAGACTGCCATAGAAACACACTCCTTTTGTACTTTGACCCCTTTCCCCCTTCAGGAATAATCCAAACCCCTTCCAAATATTCCTCTTTTCATTCAAACTTCAGATGCTTTTTTTTTGCAAGGTAGGTTTGAATTGAACCAGCCTAAATTAACCAATTTCTTTTGGATTCATTTACACAGCTCTGTATGAAATTATGTCTTGTATTGATCTAAATGAGCCTACTTGACTCTATTTATTTCTTTTAAATCAAGCATTTTTTCCTTCAGGTAGTGTATTTGCAAGGGACTGCAATATACCTCTTACTCTAAGAGGGACATGGTTTTATCGTGAAAACAGAGTGTACCACACAACTGAGATCAATGCTGACTCGATGAGTGGCAGAGGCTATTGCGTGGCTTCAAATAGTTCTGCAGCAGAATACAACATGGTTTTTAAGGAGGACACATCAAGTTGTTATCACTGTGTCAAGTTTTATGTCAGGACTGTAAATATTTTGGAGAAAGTGGAATGTAAGTTCTGTTTTTTGTTTGTTTAATTTCTTTTAATTTATCGGTTATTAAAAATAAAATGGTATAGTTGTTTGAGGACATGAAATGTAATGCTATGCACTGTGTCGTTCCTAGGGTTGGTGGTAACTGGAGAAAAATTTATAACAGTCCCCACTCCCAACTCAAATATAAGCAAAACAAGCCGAATCAAAGTGAAAAATTTGATCAAAGTGGACAACCCCCCAGCCGTGCCGCCCTCCAGCTGCAGCATCTGGTTGCAGCTGACCCTGCCCCCTTTTAACAGCTGTGGCTACGCATGTTTCTGGTTGTTTTACGACTGAAGCTTAATATCTGGTTTCACCCTCTGATTTCACTCCTTAATTCTTAATTCGAGAATAAAAATAATAAAAAAAAAATATTTATTCTAATTGGTTTATTTAATTTTTTCTATCCTGGTCCTTCTTAAAAGCATACCCTCACAACATTAGCTTTTGGTGTGCTGTTGATTTGTGATTTTGGGATTTTCATTTATTATAAGTTATTGTACTACCACTCAATGTTAATAGATGCCTGGTTTAAAGTTTTGCTGCCATAAAAGTGAAAATGTGCCAAAAATGCCATTTTCTTGTAAAAATGTGCCGAACAAAAGATTTTCCATAAAAAAAGTTGACGCAATGCGCCAATTTGAAAAATTAATGCACAACCGTCTCAAAAAAACGCCCAAATCGCGTAAATGCGCCCCATCTGGTAATTGCCACCACTGCTAAAATGAAACTGGTAAAACAATAGCAACTATACCAGCAGATTTTAGCTCAAGAGAATTTCATTGTTTGTTTAATGCCTGTTTTTACACTGATTATCTGGGAAAATTACAGTATTATCTTGGATAAAAAAGCAACATTTTTGACTAAATTTTTACTATCTGGCTGTCACTGCATTCAATATAGGCTACTGCAATTGCTTTTCATCCATGACAGCCAATGAATGATGTATTCCTGCAAATCTTAGCAATATTAAATGTTTCAATGCTTAAATGACAATGTAGCAACTGTTTAAAATAAATCTTGCTTTCAGTAAAGAATACTCTGGCCTTTAAAGTGCTTAAGGGATGTTAGACTTACTCTTAGATGTGGCAATTTCTGTTTGTTTTAAGGTTTAATTATTGTATAACTTTATTTCTGCTCATATTGAGTTTTAATTTCTCTTTAATTTTCTTTGAAAAACTTATTTATTCGAAAGTTTTCTTAAAATTAATAGCGAAAAAACAATCTAGTTGAAGTTCAAATGAACATTAACTATCACAAAACAGTTTGGTACTCTGATTTACTCTAAATTCAACATAGCTTATTGCAATTGATTTTGTCACTGACAGCTAATGAAAACCATTCTCTTTCACAGATAGGCCTAATGATTTTAATTGGCTGTCAGTGAAAAAAAAAATCAGTTTCAATCGATTGCAATTAATTTTTTCACTGACAGCCAATGAAAACCATTCTCTTTCACAGACAATGGTTTTAATTGGCTGTCAGTGAAAAAAAAAAATCAATTTCAATCGATTGCAATCGACTTTTGTCACTGACAGCCAATGAAAACCATTCTCTTTCACAAATAATGATTTTAATTGGCTGTCAGTGATCAAAAACTAGGTGCCAGTCGATTGCAATGAGCTACTCAGAATGCAGTTTGAGTATTTTGCTTTCTGTCAGATAGCAAAAGAACTAAAACACATATTGTTATTAGCATTAATAACACATTTTTTTGTTTCCATTCATTGTTTTATAGATACTTACTTACATTTGAGGTACATTTAGTATTAGCATAGTAATAGTAGAATTATTTATAAATATGACGTCCCAGGTGTAACAGCAAAGTTGACCATGCTGCACAGAAAGTTGTCTGTTCCAGCACTCTCTTGATTTTTGCTTTACCATAATTTAATAAGCTTGTTTTATTACTTGGTGTTTATTTTTCTTATGTTGATGTTTCATTTCCGGCTCTTTTTTTCAATTATGTTATTGGTGTCATATATTTTTGTGTGGTGTGGATGATATATAAATTCTTATTATCATTTTGATAGGACATCATTGTTATTATTTGAGTAATAACAATAACAAATTTGTTTTGTTATTATTAGATTTATCTACTCTCTTCAAATGAGCAATAATTGTATGTATATATTTTTTTTTCCTGAAAACGGCTCCATTTTGTTTTTTTTTGAAAATTGGCATCCTGGGATTTTCTAGCCTGAAAAAAAAACGATATAGATAGTTTACGAGTTTGAGAAAATTTGTTTAAATCCTTAATTTTGGAAATACACTTTATTTTGAAAAAGGCTGCATACATGTTACAGCCATAAATGACGTTGTATGACTAAAAATAAAACTCATTCTAAATGGCAATTACAAAAATTTTCCTTAAAACCCTTAAAATATTCGAACAGTTTATCAGTCTGGCACATTAACTTTAAACAAATTAAACATAGCTAAGTATAAAATACCAAGTGTAATGAATCTATTTACAGACGGCGTTTTAAGCAGCTTCGTTTTAAGCATTTTGTGCCTAGAGGACAAAAATATAAATTAGGAATTGCTCGAAATGAACAACACGGACCTCAAACGAGACAAGATAAAGAGGAGACCCGAAAAATGTAAATTCATAATGGGTGAAAATAAACAGCCTTGACAATCCAATGTGACAAGACCAATCCGAACAGCTAAGGTAAGGAGCATTGATAAACGAAAATGAAGAACAAAAAAATATGTAATTAGAATACTCGTGAGAATGGCAATTACAGCAAGTCAACAACGAAAGTGAAGTACAAAGAAATATGCGTGTAGATGATAAGCGAGAGCGAGAAGTACACAATGAGTTAAAAAAAAAGTAAAGAACATAGAAATTTGTGGTTAGAAGACTTGTGACAACAAAGACTACAATGAATAAAAAAACGAAAATGAAGAACAAAGAAGTATGCGGTTAAGCGCCAGCGAGAATCACAACGAATTAAAAACGAAAGCGAAGACCAAAGACATATATGGTTAGAAGACTTGCGACAACGAGGGTCGAAACGAATCAAAAACGAAAGGGAAGAACAAAGAAATCTGCAGTTAGAAAACAAGCGACAATGAGAATCAATATATACAAGCCTGCCGTGTGCCGACTACCAGGGTCCAGTACTGATTATATTATATGGGATATTATACATCACAATGTATTACATTTTGTTTGCAGTTCTGGATAAGGGGTCTTTAATATCCTTTAAAAAAAAAAAAAAAAAAAACGGAGTTCACTCCAAAACAACTCAGGTGCATTCCACAAATTAAGAACTTTGCTTTATTCAGAAAATTATTAACTTTAAATAAATGAGAAATTAACCAATTATCAAACTACAGGATTTTCTTTTGAAGATTTTCATGCAACTTGTATGAAATTCGTTGACTATTCACTGTTTATTTTCTTCTTTTTTTTATTATCAAAAATAAGGCTTCCCCCCTGCCCCCTTTTTGTTGTCCAGGCGAAGACCTGGAAAAATATTTGAAGCAAAAAAAAAAAAACTGCTGTCCTGTAAAATTATAAAATTTTAAAGTAAAGATAGAACTCATTCAAAAATTATTTTTTTACAAGCTACAAAAGCTGAAGTATGTGCTTGGTAAAAAGAAAAACAGACATGTTAATAAAACTTGAATATCTTGCGCCAAAAAATTGATTAGTCATTGCTCAGTTTTTTCAGTATTCAAAATGTTTGCCAGAATCTCAGTTAATTTGACAATCCGATTGCCAAAGACCAGATATTCAGAAATAACCCAGCCTATCAGGATTTACTTTTCTTTTTGATTGATTTACTTTCCTTTTTTATTAATTACTATCCTTTCCATCGGAATTGGAGAGTAGGTTTGGGCTAGTTTGACTGGCCTGTCCTCAAAACCTTCAAAAATGTGTAGAAATTGTTTCGACTTTTGATTACCGATTACGTTCCACTGCTGCTAGTTTTAGAAGTTAGGGTGTAAATATTTAACGTATATTTAGCAAAGGCTTTTAATTTCCTTTTTTTATGTGTAGCTGGATGTATAAATCTACGCCAGAATGAATTGCCGACTTTGGAGAATGTATGTAGATCAGTTACAGCCGACATGCAGCTGATAACTCTATTCTTGGAGAATTTTGTTCCTGTCAATTGTCGTTCAGGATTGGAAGGTGTTTGGCAATTCGCTTACCAAGACAGGTCTTTATTTTCTTTTCCTAACAGCGTGTTCACCCTAAGTTTTATTATTCTTAGTTTTAAGTTGTAACCGAAAGAGTATGGGTAACTGATAAGAGTGGAAACTTGCTTTAGTCCAAAAAAAGCAAAAAACCTATCACCCAGGCCGTCTGGTGAAATTTTAAGGCTGGGCGTATTGTATGTCTTTTAAACAGTATCAGTATATTAGCCTACCCTAAACATCCAAATACTTGCCTTTTTAGGCAGTTTGAAATGCAGGTTAGGGTAAAGAGTCCAAAACTATTTAACTAGTAGGCCTATCAGTTTAAATCTAGGCCTACTTTGTGCAGCCTGGATAGGCCTATTGAGTTAAATTAGTTCTTGAAACAATACCGGTACAGGTTATTTATTACTCACATAGAAACTTCACCCTTAAATGCTATAAAGATACAGATTAGGCTAGGCCTATATCATTATCATATCAGTTATCCAGTTCTGTTTGAAATTTTCTACTTATTTAGAGACTCTTTTAATGTGTTTGCCAGCCACTACGCTGTGTTTGGCGTTAGTAGTTTCTCCAGGGGTGATTTATTGCATGATGCCCTAGGGAACTTCCTTAAAAAAGATAGACATGTTACTCCTTAATGAAATCAGAACGATCTAAGGATTTATGGAATGCCTCGGAGTGAGTCTGAAGAGTGCAATGACTAATGATGGTGTCTGTTGAGGGTTTTGTCCAGACTTACCATCTGGACTTTTTTTTTACACACATATACATCCGTTTCTGCCTGATCTTTCAATGCAGAGTTACATGGACTCTGATCTGTGTTAAAATTGTGCTCAGTTGTTGAAATGCCCCAGATATAAACTCTACCCTTATAACTCTTAACCAAAGGCAGATTGAAGTTGTCAATAATTTCAAGCATCTCGGATCGTACATCAACATCAACGGCGGATGTAGCGAAGAAATCCAATGTTGCATTGGATGAGTTTCCGCTGTCTTCGCACAGCTATGGAAGCCGCTATGGAAAAGGAAGGAAATCAAAACAAAATACGTATTTACGATGCCCTAATTTGATTGGTCTTACTGTATGGCTGCGAGACATGTCCCTTAGAAATTACCGAGGCACACACCCTCAACACTTTTGAGCACAGATGCCTGAGGAGGATACTGGGGTTACGTCTCAGTGACTGAATCCCAAATACGATAATCCACCAACTATGTGATCAGAAGTGCGGCATCAAAACTATCATTCGACGCCGCCGCTTGTTCTGGTTCAGCCGTGTTTGTCAAAGGCTGGCCGAGAATGTTACAAATCAAAGCCTACGCTGGAAACCAGCACCTGATTGGAGGAACAACACGGAGGACAAGCCAAAACTTGGCTCAACACTGTCAAATCTGACCTTGAGCCGATTGCCTGATTCTGGAGACATGGTTCCAGAAGGGACACTTCATGGCTCGAAATTATCGCCCCACTAACGCAAGACCTGACTTGACTTATATCCCATCCGGCCTTTGTGGCTGTATTGGGGCTTTTTCTCTTCTAACTAGTCGTTGAATATGGCGACGGTATTCGGTTCTATCTGGTGCAAGACGCAGCAGTTGGGTGAGGTTCTGGCCATTGAAGTTGTCGTACCATCTCTCGCGAGGTCGTGTGCCATGTACCCGTCCTTCAAACATGATTTTGGGGAGTTGATTTGATGACATTCGTTGGATATGACCAAGCCAGCGGAGTTGCTGACTTCTAATTCGGTCCATGATAGTGTATGAGCAGTGGAGGAGTTTACGGAGGTCTTCATTGGATGCTCGGTCGATGTAGGTTATCCCTGCTATGCGACGGAGACATTTTGTTTCAAATGCGGAGATTCGCCTTTGTCATCAGCTTTAATTGACCGTGTTTCGCTTGCATACATAGTAATGGGGATTATGAGAGAGTTAAAGAGCCGGACCTTCAATGATTTTGATAGTAATTTACTTTTCCAAATTGATGATAGGCTCTTGAAGCTGCTGGTTGCAAGACCCAGTCTACACCTAATCGATTTTGAGCAATCGTTGATAGAGGTTAAAAGACTGCCGAGGAAGACAAAAGATTCTGCATTTTCAATTTGCTCTCCTCTTATGGTTAGCTGTATGGCTAAGGGTGCAGATTCTCTGGATACCCGCATGACTTTCGTTTTTGTTGTGTTGACAACCATCCCAAGGGCTTCGGTTGCTGACATTATCTCGTTTGTGTCTGTTTGGAGGAGATGTTCATGACTGTTAATTTTCACGATGTCGTCTGCGTACTCTAATTTGTCGACAAGTTTCCCTCCAATGGATGCCCAATCTGTGGTTTTAGCAAGTGATAAAGCTGCATTTAGAAACAGATTAAATAGATGAGGGGATAGGAGGCAACCCTGTAGAACACTTGTTGACGTATGGAACTCTTCTGTCAATCTCTCAGGCGTCTGAACCTGGCTACAGAAGTTCAAATACATTTCTTTAATCAATTTTAGTATGTTTTGGAGACTCCATAATGCAGAAGTATGTGCCAAAGCCCGTTGCGCCGTATTAAATTGAAGGCCTGTTTAAAGTCAATAAAAAGTAAGAGCAATTCTTTCGCAATTTTTATATTTTTCAACCTATGAAATTCAACAGTTTGCCAGACCCTATCACCGGGGAGAGCTACATAGCTTGTGTTCTGATCTAAGTACTTGTACAAGTAAGTAGGCCTATAGATCTTGAAAATCTAGATTAGTGATATGTTGTAATTTTTTTCATAGAGTATCGAACTTTTAAAAGCAAATTATCTGCGACTTCAAGAAATGAAACGACTTCAACCAATATTGATAAAACCAATTTATGAAAAACAAGAAATTTAAATACAAACAGAGCAACCAAAACTGTTTGGAAACCTATTAGAAAACTATAACTCCTACTATGGATATTTTCTTCTTGTTTGTGAAATTCTGCAAATGACTTCTATTGAACTAATTGAAAATTGATGAAAAAAATCATGAAAATTAAAATCATCTTCGCTGTATTTTTTTTCTTGGCTTTGTTTCTGGACTGTATTTACAACATGACCAATATTGCTTTTTAACTATATCAACATATCTGCCCACAGGATGATGAATAGAACAGGGGAATCCCCCTAAATTAACAGCTGTTGCACCCCACCCCTAGAATAACTGAACTTTCCACATCGCCTCCGTTCTTTCTTTCTTAAGGGACAGTCCTATCTCTACCTGTGAACCAATATGATTGTGTGTACGTATGCTGAAAAAAATTTATCTTGAAAGTACTTTGGATTACCAGTTTTTTTTTTTTTTTTTTTAGGTACCGTAACACTGGAGAATGTGACCATCCAAATGCTATGATTGAATCTTGTCAAACGGCAGGGTCTCAGTTCTTAATTTCCAATCAAAAATTCACAATTAACTACAGAAAATGTGAAACTATTAAGGAGTCTTTTGATGGAAGTAAGTTTTTTTTTTATAGTTTATTTAGTTGGAGAGACAAAGAAAGCAAAGGGGGGGCCCGCAAGATCTTGTTAGAACCGGAGAATTCCCTCTCCCCCTTGTAGAGAAATTTGAATGATGCATTAATTGCGAAAGAAGTATATGAACGATAGGCTGCTGATTTTCTGTGAATGAAGGCACGCCTAGAAAATCCAGGGAATGTGATTCAAATTGTCTTACCTTCTTCTTGATCTTGCAGCAGGATCCGACTTTTTCCGCCTAACAAGACATCTTAAGTTCATATATTACTTGGAAACCGTCCTGTACCAAGCTAACTGTAACTTGGCTAACTGATACATCTTTGCATTGGTGTCTTAGCCTCAAGTGGCTTTGCTCTGCGATGAGTTGTTAGTAGTAGTAGCAGTAAATGGTTCTTATAAAAACAGACAGGCTAAGTTGTTAGGTAGGCGTAAAAAAAAATAAAATGTGATCTTACTTCCCCTCTCAAATTTTTCGGCTGTTGACTCCTTATTACAATGTTAAAGATACTTGCACCGGTTTAGTATGAAATTTGACTAACTGTGAAAACAAATTGTAAAAATCTAAGCTATCGGAGATGAATATTATCAAGCCCTTATTTTTGATTTATAGTTTGTTTTTAGTATGGTTTTTAATGTGGCTTTTGGGTACAACCGAAATGGAATAAGAATCCTGATCGATTCGTAGACTTCAGTAATTCCTTTCAAATATTTCCTTATCTTTCTATCCGCCACAGGATATATTAGATGGCGTTGTGATATTCACAGTAAAAATGTTCTAGCTTCTGATTTTTGGAATTGTTGCCTTCTATCAAACCTAGACGGAACAGAAGTCTTTGACCTGTTATTTAAAATTTTTACTTAAAATTAGTAACCTTTGTCAGTCATTTCATGATGATATTTATTCGTTTTTTTGTTTAAGGGTGCCGGTTTTCGAGTATAACCTACTTTGTAGGCACGCTCTGTAAATGTTTTTTTTCGTTATATCATGTATTGTAGTGTCAGTTTGTCATGTAGTGAAATTAGAGTGAAAATTAAAAGAACCTAAAAAATGTGTTTTGGCTCCCCCCCCCCCCCCAAAAAAAAAGAAACAGCGAACGAATTTGTTTCTGTTCAGAACCGGTAAAAAAAAAAATTCCAAATAAGAACAAGGAAGAAAAGATGAGGAGCAAAATATGCGTCATAGAAGCGGCCCAGTATTTTCTCTTTAAAGTGACCCTTCACTATGGAGAGAAGCCTATGGAGAGAAGGACTCTCTTACTATCTTACCATGGGAATCTGTATGTAAATAGATAAATAAATCATAAATTCAACTTGCAAAAGTCCTTATCTCATCAGTTAGTTTTTGCCGGAGAGATGTCACTTCTATGAATTGGTGCTATTCGAGAATGGAGCTTGTATGTCTTTTTCCTAATTCTGTGGGTAAAACAGAATTTGTGAGCGTAAACAGTGCAAGGGAAAAATAGTGTAGCGTTAACAATGACCGTGGGATTTTGAAATGACCATTCAGCTGGATATTGAATGGTGCCTGTAATAGAGATAAGTCGTTTTGCATTTGAAAAATCCGTTCTAATGCCCTTCTTTGGTTTACGATAGCCCTGTCTCATCATCTTATCTTTCCCTTTACGATTTAAAATACTTTTCGAAGGGAGAAGTGGTTTACATGATTATAAAAACAGCCTTTTCATAATCACTAATGATTTTTTATCAATTTTTTTTTTGAAGAATGAATAAAATTTATTTGCATCTTTAATTGACTTTAAACTGGATTTTAATTAACTAATCTTGATTTATGGCTGTTATGATTTTTTCTCGTTTAACCCGCAATGCTCTGTTGTCTGTGGCGTTAGTATTTTTTTTTTTATTATTATTATTTCAGACCCTTGATAAAATATCAAAGATTTAATAATCTTTAATTTCCAAAACAACGACTTGTCTATCTCCTCCTTAATATGTAAATATACAAGGAGAGTACAAACTGTAAAAATTATACAAAATAAAATTAACAAAATAACTAATTTGTAATACATCAAACTGGATTATAGATGAAAAGGGCCAAAGATGTAGTAATGTTTAAGAGAGGGCCCTGTGAAAAGTTTCAAATTTTTGCAAAATATTAATTGCGCCTTCTTTTTTTTAACAACTTTTTTTTTGCGAACTTAAGATATTCTTACAATATATGAAATTAACACAAATCGTATGGCCTTCAAATTTGCATTACGTATAAAAACGGGGTAGATGGAAATTCGTGTGATCTTAAAATTGGCTTGTAACTTTGCTACTACACAACAGTTATAACGATCTCTGTTGACAACTATTTTTGCATTGCTCTTTATTTTGTCGTTGACCTCTTTGGCTAAACGACAATGTAACTTGGCATTACTACTGCGCAAATGTATTATAATTCTATAAATATAAATCCATAAATGTAACAAGATTATAAATTGTAAATATAAAATTATAAATTGAAATAATAAAAACTAAGTTATAAAATTACAAATATAAATCCTATAAAATTATAATCCAATTAATGTAAGCGTATTATAATAAATTGTTATAATCCGTTCATCATGATGACAGTATGTTTTTAAGTCATTTGTTATTTTTTTGAAAGCTGCCACGCGTAATTTATCGAACTTTCATCTGACTCACGGAAAAGAAAGTTTATCCTTCTGAAGGAAAAGATTTAACTGCTTTGTCCTTTTTGAAAAGTTAATGGCAAAATTTTGTTCCATGACATGGTTTATTTCTGAAGTGTGTCTCTTTATTATTTACAGTGTAAACTTTTGTTAAGTGTAAACTTTTTTATAAATATTTATTCTTATGAGAAAGAATGGCCAGTTGAATTTGTTGTTTTCTTTAAGGTGTGGAGTATAGTTGCCTTGGTGATTGGTTCGTTGGTAAGAATCATTTTTTCGCCGTTGCAAATACCAAAGAATCTCGTAAGGATGAAAAATATAGATGCTTTTTGAAAAACAGAGATGATGATTTGTATATGGGGCAGTCGGACACACCAGAATGCAACAAATTAAAATCTGTGGAACAAAGTCCTGTTCGATTTCGATTGACACCAGGTGAATTTTCGAACTTTAACAGCAAATTTTAAAACATCTAAATAAAGAAGATTGCTCGAACTAATCTCTGCTTGGCCAGTTTGTATATTAAATGTATATGTTTATTTCTCTACCATATAATAAATGTACTGTGTTCAAGTTTGAGGAAGAGGACTGAGAGTTGATGAGCATATTCCGCGATGCCGGGCGCATCAAATTTGTCCGATATACAACTAGTCCTCTACCCAGTTTAATCACTAGGTTGTTTTAGTCTGTTGAAACTCAGGTTGAACGGATCAATTGGTGGTTTTGATGAAATAACCACCATAGGGAGATTGACTTGCAGCCTGTAACAAAGCGGTTTTTAAAGCATCAAATTTGTCCGATATACAACTCTCCGATGTACAAGCATCAAATTTGTCCGATATAAGCTCTCCATATGACTAGGTCAAGCAACTGAAACACAGGTGATAAGGCTCTATAAACGTACCAAGTCTACGAATTTAGCATTAAATTTAAAGAACTAGATATTTTCTTTGATGAAATATTTGGTTTTGACGAGATATTTGGTTTTGATGAAATAACCACCATAGGGAGATTGACTTGCAGCCTGTAACAAAGCGGTTTTCAAAGTACGCGTTTGTTAAATATTTGAACCTTTAAGTCTGGGCTATGTGTCCTTCATGTCCGAGCTATGGGCTGAGCTTCAAGTCCGTGCGTCAAGTGGATGAGCCCGAGCTGTATTTTAGTCCTGTCACCTTTAGCATTGGAAACGGCGTCAAATCTGCAATCTTTCGCGTGATATTAGAAATAACACCCAGCTGTTGTGGCGTCACATGTCAAAACTTACTTCGACTTCTTCATCTGAGTACAATCCGATTGATTTAGGTTCTTGGGAAAGATATTTTTCTACATTTTTTTCTGACGATCCAGCTCCTCTTGACACAACATTTCGATTTATACTTTTGGGTCATTTTGCAAAGTTAGAGCATGCTAAAACTATGTCACCATCACGCCGGCATTTATTCAGGCACATATTCGCCGTCTCAAACCAGGTAAAGTATTGGGTTCAGACGGCCCACAACCCGAATATCTGATGCACAGGGCAGTACAATTGGTCGAACATCTTGCTATTCTATTCCAGTCTTGTATTGCCCAGCAGCATATTCCTGATGCGCTATGTTAAGGTATAATAACGTGCATTTTTAAGAAAAATGAAGACCTGATATCCTGTGACGCATATAGACCGATTGTTGTATGTTCGACGACTTGTAAGCTTCTTGAGAAGCTTTTCTATAATGAAATTAGCACGAAATTTTATCATGGCGATAACCAATTTGGTTGTCGGGAAGGACTTGGAGCACAGAACACCCATGCAACTTTTCTAGCAATTCTTGAAATGCATAGAAAATGTAACCCCTACGTTTGTGTCATTGATATTTCCAAGGCTTTTGACTCCCTACTTCACTGCCAAGCAATTCTGTCTCTCTATTAGTGGAGTTAATCCATATGTTTGTACCTACCTATGGCAGTGGTATCAGAAGTTCTCAATCCAGATACGTTTACAAGGTACCGTTAGTAATCGTATTCGTGTGCGCCGTGGTGTTAAGCAAGGTTCTGTTCTAAGTCCGACATTACTTAACAACTCTATTAGAGTAGTCACTCGACAGATTCCACCATGCTTGATTGAGCCATATATCGACGAAAGTCACTTGTCATATGCTGATGACATTCTTCTCTTGACTGATAATCTTGGGGCACTCAAGAAAGCCGTTAATGTTGTTTGCTCCGGACTGAAAGCAATCTGTCTTTCAGTTGCTACTTCCAAAACAGAGTGTATTGTCTTTGGATCGGAGATAGCCTCCAATGATACAATCCAAGTTGGTCCCGCCACAATCTCATCTTCCAGTTCACTTAGATATTTAGGCTTTCCATTTGGATCTTCAATTAGATCCACTAGGCAGCTTAAAATTGATTCTTTGAAAAAAAACTAAGAAAATCTTACAGTCTTCTCGCCAGGGGAAAGGGTCAATTTGATAAGAGAACCCTTGGTCGGCTATTTAATGCGTTTTCTGCACCTCATGTGTCGTTTTTGACACCTTTTTGGAAATTTTTCTCTGCTCCTTTCGTACTATCCTAAATGAATTTGTCTTGGGGGTAGAAACTAACCTGGCTTGCGCCGGTCTGAACTCAGATCACGTAGGGGTTTAATTAAGAGAAGAGCAGTGCGGTTTTAGAAAAGGTAGAGGATGTGTCGACCAAATTTTCACTCTTAGGCTAATAATTGAGAAGTGCCTGAGTTTTCAAACACCTTTGGTCCTCAGTTTTATAGATTACGAGCAAGCGTTCGATTCTGTTGAAAGAAGAGCTTTAGTAAAGGTTTTATCCTTGTATGGTATACCAGACAAATACATTAAGGTGATTAGTGCTATGTACGAGAATAACACTGCTGCGGTTAAGGTAGGAAATGAGGTTAGCAGCTGGTTCTGTATTAAATCAGGAGTTAAGCAGGGCTGTGTTATATCCCCCTTTATATGGATTATTTTGATGGACTTTGTTTTAAGGAGCACAGGAAAGGCAATGGGAGACCACGGAAACAAATGGGGAGGAAAAAGTCTCCTGGACTTGGATTATGCTGATGATTTAACCATCCTAGATGAAAGTGTGAGCAAAATGAATGAAGTTTTAGAGGTTTTGCGAGTTCAGGGTGCTAGAATTGGTTTGAAAATTAATGTTAGGAAGACTAAGTCACTAAGGCTAGGAATAAGTGAAGATGAAAAGGTGACGTTGGGTAATGATAAGATTGATCAGGTGGGCAGTTTCACTTACCTTGGTAGTATTATTAGTAAAGATGGTGGGAGCAGTGAAGATGTTAAAAATAGAATAGCCAAGGCTCAGGGTGTTTTTTCACAGTTAAAAAAAGTCTGGAAGAATAGGAAGATAAGTCTGCTAACCAAGATTAGAATATTAGAAGCTACAGTGATGACAGTGGTCAAATATGGCTCGGAAGCATGGACGCTCCGAAAAGCGGATGAAGATTTGCTAGATGTTTTCCAGAGAAATTGCTTAAGGATTGTTCTGGATGCCCGGCTGACTGACCATATTTCAAACAATAGGCTGTACGAAAGGTGTGGTTCAATACCGCTTTCTAGGGCTATAATGAAAGAAAGGTTGAGGTGGTTAGGGCACGTTGTGCGGATGAAGGATGACAGATTGCCGAAGATTGTTCTTTTCGGCCAACCATCTAGGGCTAAACGGAAAGCAGGTCGTCCTCGACTGGGGTGGGAGGACGTCATAAAGAAAGATTTAAGGAAATGGGAACTTCGTGGGTGGGTGTAAAAAGGGAGGCTTTGAATAGATTGGGGTGGAGGAGGATCGTGCGTAGCTGTGTTGGCCTCAGGCGGCTTGGTGCTGCGGTGAGTTATTATTAGTAGTAGTAGTATCTGATAAAAAGCAAATCCGATCGTTGTTCTTAAGGTTCTGTGAAGTATTTTCTTAGTATATCCATTTGGACTCGCAATAGTTACATTTCCCGACGGTACGGCGTATTTGAGATTTGTATAAAAATGGACGAACTGTCACACAGTTTTGCTGACCGCTGCAACAGTATTGTCGATTCTCCACTGACTTGCCTTCTATCAAGTGCCTAGCTTCGCTAGTTGTGAAATCCTATAATGTTTGACCCAAGGCCAAGGCCAGAACAAAATTTGCACTTTACTGAAAAAATATAGATGTTTTTACTTTTATAACTTTAATAAATCAAATAATATTAACATTTTGATTACTAAATATCAGTATATATATTTTAAACTGACAATGCACATTCATTTGTATTTTTTCAGTAAAGTGCAAATTTTGTTCTGGCCTTGGGAAGGCATAGGGGTTTTTCGCCCAACTTATGTTAATTTCTGCTCGTTTTGAGTTTGACTCGGTTAATTATTGTAATTTCTGTTCGTTTTGGGTTTCATTTATTTATCAATGCTGATTTGTGGTAGTTTCACGCTTGGTATATTATTTGATTTTAGTTTTGCTCAATTTTTGTTTAATGGAGTTCTTTACTTTTCTTAAACTTATTTTGTGGAAAAAGTCTTTTTTAATTAATTTCTGTTCGTTTTATATTGACATAGTCTTTTCAAGGAAAAAGAAAATAATACTTTAAATCTTTTCGTTTTTTAAGACTTTATAGTTTGGCCTGCTATTTGTATGCCGGAGAAAAATTTTCAGCAATTTTTAACAGCATACACCCTTTTAAAAATTTGGACACAAATAGTACTGTTTAATTTAGTTTCATAACTTCTCTAGTTGACCGGTAATGGAAAGCTTGATACCATTCGCAAAAAAAAAATCTGTTTACTTTCTTTGATAGCTTGGATACACTTACGCTATTTGGATTTGGTTAAATTTTAAGAGCAGAAGTAGCCCCGAACGTTTGAACATAATACCCTCAGTCGTTCTTGGGATACTGCTGAGATGCCTTATTGGGAATTAGCATTATCACAGTGCATTTTGATTTAATCTTAAGTCAACATTTAGTTTTTAAACATATAAAAATTGGATTTGAGGAAGACTAAAATCTATTCTATAAATCATATACAACAACTTTCTATATAAACCTTGTATGCCCCCAGGGCATAACTTACAACCCTTGCACTGAGGGCTCTGAGGGGGTTATCATCCTAAAAGACCTAATTTCCAGAACTTTCAACTACGTTGAACAAGATGGATATCTCAAAGTTGATTGGATGTGTTTGGGAAAATGGTGGGCGTGAGAGTAGTCGCTATCCAATCACTTTCAACTATTAAAAAAGGCACTAGCCCTTTCAATTTCCAATCGAATGAGCCCTTTTGAAGTTTCTACGACAACGCTTTCAATAAAAACTTTATATGCCCCCAGGGCATAACTTACAACCCCTGCCCTTAGGGCTATGGGGGAAGGGGTTGTTATCCTTAAAGACCTAATTTCAAAACTTTTAACTACGTTGAATAAAATGGCTATCTAAAAATTTTGATTGGATATGTTTTGGGAAAAAGTGGGCGAGAGAGGGGGGTTAGTTGCCCTCAGATCACTTTTGACTATTAAAAATTGTACTAGTCCTTTGAATTTCAAATCAAATGAGCCCTTTTTCAAGTTTCTACGACAAAGATTTCAATAAAAACCTTATATGCCCCCAGGGCATAACTTATAATCCTTGCCCTGAGGGTTGTGGGTGAGTGTCCTCCTTAAAAATATGTTTTCTATCTGGAAATCAACTACCCTTAACAAAATGGCTATCTCAAAATTTTTATTGGATGTCTTTGTGGGAATGATGGGTGTATGGGGGGGGGCTAGTTGCCCTCCAATCACTT